>PVJH01000183.1:0-212767 GCA_004026705.1 Nesogale talazaci
AAAGGGAAGGCAAACAATGGATACCCTGTCAAGACTAAGTGAGACAGCACACATTGAGTTGACTAGAAACCATTCAGAGGAAGAGAAGTGATTTGAGTCTGTGAACCGGTGCATATTGCTGCTGACTTTATGGATGGCCTGTCCTGATTTGACTTTGGTAATGGATGCACACTTCACATCCACAATTCATGTCCCCTACACTATTAAATATTTTTCATAGAATGTCTTACTCCTACAACTCAAGGCCTCACTTTTTCTTGAGTTCTTTCCATTTCAGCTAAGCTAAGCTTGCTCTTCTGCTTGGGTTTTCTAGCTCTGTATCTTTGCACATTTCATTGTGATATTTCATTTTGTCTTTTCTAGCTGCTGTTAGAAATTTTCTACCAAGCTCTTTGACTTCAACTTTCTTCCAATTGCTTTAGCTCTCCTATCTTTAAGAGCATGGTTTAGAGTGCCTTCTCATACACACTTTGATCATTTCTTTCTTTCCTGTATTTTTAAAGAACTTCCACTTTCTTCATGAATATGGGGTTTGGTGTCCTCCCATTCATCAACTCCTTGTGTGTTCTCTCACTAGTGTCCAGTGCATTGAATTCATATTTCAAATGGTCTCAAATTCAGTTGGGGAAAAATCAAAGTCATATTTGGCTCTCATGGACTTATTGGCATCTCCTTCAGCTTTGGTCTCAACTTATATATGAACAAATGATGGTCTGCCCCACAGTCAGTGACTCTAGCAATATCTCAGTCAATGTTCTACTTCTTTCCATGAGGCCTTGAAGTGACACATAAAGTTCTCAGTGGTTTCTGCCTCAGAATTGGGGAGCTGAGCCTTCTCAATTGTCTGTTCTTTGCCTGAAAGCTCCAATGAAAGCTGTTTACGTTAGATGACATAGCTGGCATGTGAAATACCAGGGAAATAGCTTCTAGCATCACAGCTACCCATGTCAGCATATTACCACAAACTTCGAGATAAGTGGTAGGAACCAGATACTAGATTTCTATTCAAATAAAAAATGTATCAAACTTTACTAGTGATAGAGAATGAGACACAAAAAAACATGGTGTTATTTCTAACTACAAATGTCTCAAAGGGTTTTTATTTGCTTATTTGTTTTACAACAGCAAAGCCCATCATCTTTGAACCAATCGGGCTGGAAGAAGAAGTTCAAGCTGCTATGAAAGCAGTAGACAGAAATAAGGATTCAAGAATTAAGGGACTACCAATAGAAATATTTCAGAAAGCTGAAAATCAATCAAGGCACTCCATTGTCTGTGCCAGGTAAATTGGAATACAGTTACATGGTCAACTGTATACATGGAAGAGATCCATGTATGTGCCTATTTTAGAGAAAGGTGATCCAACACAATGCCCAAACTATAGAATAATATAGATGATATTATCCATGAGCAAAATGTTATTTACTATCATCCAACAACTACAGCAGCACATTGAGAGGGAACTGTGAAAAGTTCTGAGAAGATGCAGAGAAAAACATGGAAAAAGGTATATCATAGCTAACGTCAACTTGATCTTGGCTCACTGGAGGGACTACCAGAAATGTGTTTACTTGGGTTTCACCAAGTAAACTATACTATACCAAGGCAAGCTACTGTGTGAACCATAATAAACTATGGATAACCTTGAGAAAAATAAGAACTCCAGAACACTTCAACATGCTCATTTTTAACCTGTACATGAATCAAGGAACAGTTGTGCATACGCACCAAGAGGACACTACATAGTTTCAAATAAAGAAAGGTGTCTGTCAGGGATTTATTGTCCCACAATACTCGTTTGATTTATATGCTGGGAAAATCATCAGAGAATCTGAATAGTGTGAAGAAGAGCATGGGAGCAGGATTGGAGAAAGACTTACTAACAATATGCTGTATGCAGATGATATAACTCTGCTTGTTAAAAGTGAAGAAAAATTGAAGCATTTGCTGATGAAGATCAAGGATCATAGCCTTCAGTGTGGATTACAGCTCAGTGTAAGGATTATCTAAATCTTCAGAAATTAACCAATAAATATCATGATAAATGGAGAAAAGATTGAAACTGTCAAAGATATTATTGTTTTCCAGGTACCAATATTAAACGCTCATGAAAACAGCAGTGAAGAGATCAAAAGACTATTGCACAAGGCCTCTTTATAGTACTGAGGAGCAAGGGTGTTTTACTGAAGTCTACAGTACCATACCTGACCCATGCCATGGTATTCTCCATTGCCTCATACACATGTAAAAGTTGGACTCTGCATAAAGAAGATCTTAGAAGATTTGATACCTTTTACTTGTGGCACTACAGAAGGATATTGAAAGTACCATGGACTGCTAAAAGGACAAACCAATCGGGTTGTTCAGAACTAAGGCTTGAGTGCTCCTCAGAGGCCAGGATAGCAAGAATTTGTCTTATAACCTTTGGATGTAGTGTCAGAAGAGACCAGACTTGGGCAAAGGCTATCATGTTTGGTAGAGTGGAGGGCAAGTCCTCAGATATGAATCGACTGATTAGCTGCACCAGTGGGCTCAGCATAGGAAGAATTGTGAGCATGTTGCAGGACCATCCAATGTTTTGTTCTGGTGTCCATAGCACTGCTCTGGGTTTGAGCTGACCTTGTGGCACCTATGAACCACAGCAAAACACCCATCGTATCTTGACTGAGATATGGTTGTTTTAACTTTGTGCTCTAATTTTGATCTCCTACATTATATGTATGTGTTTTTCATGTCTATGGCCATACTACTCTGAACATGCCGATCTCATCTGATCTAGGAAGCTAAGCAAGGCCTGGTTTGTACTTGGATGGGACTGCAAGCAATTTTAAGAGCTATTATTTGCCTAATATTGAATACCAAAAAGTATTTTCTAAAAAAATATTACTTTAATGTTGCTAAGGAACACATACTTATTTTATTAACTTTAATTTTCAGTAAATGTTATGGAATTTAACTTGTCTAAACATCTCATAGCATTTGAACAAACAAGAAGTACAAAATTTCTATTTAAATCCTCAAACCAACCATACTAAAGAAGTCAAATTAATTATGATTTAACTTTTGTATGCATATATTTAAAGCTAGATCACTCCAATATCAAGGTACATATTTAATGAAGTACAATTTAAAAATGTATATACACATGGGATATATGGAATCATAGAAATATAATAAATGATATTCTATTTAATTGAACTTTATAAGAGTCAAGGTCTTTGGGCTGAAACATAAACTTATAATCTATCTTACACTCAGCATTTTGTTATTTCCAAATCTGTTAATTGAACAATGGAAGACATAATGTGTGTAAATTGTGTACCAAAGTTCTAACCAAAATGTTGGCAGTCCAAACCCATAAGACCCTCCCAAGAAAGAAGTGACATGTCTATTTCCATAAATCCTACAAACTTGGCAACATCCTGAAGAGGTCCAAGTCATTCCTGTAAAGTAACTATGAATCAGAATGGACTCAATGTCAACCAGTACATAAGAGACTTTAAAGGCTCAAATTTCAAGAAAACAAATCCACTGTCATGGAGTGAATTCCAACTCAGAGTGACCCTGGCAGCATCATGGTTCATGGTTGGGTTATTAATAGCGAGGTCATTGCTTCAAAATCACACACTGCTCCTTATGGGTACAAAATCTTGTACTCCCATCAAAGAGTTCCACCCTTTGAAACTTGCAAGTGCAGTTCTACTTTGCCTTTTAGAGTCAATATGCTCTTAAGAGCTGTTCACATAAATACTTTTTATAAAATAACCAGTTTTCTGCTAATCAAGATTTTCCATCACACTCTTATAAATTATTTTCTACTCAATCTTTAGCCAAGACACTTCTTGCTTTTCTAATAAAAAGGAGTCTATGAAAAAAATGGGGCCTATGGAGGCATAAAACATTTTTCAGTTCGCCATTTAATGATATACTTCTAACACATAGGAAGGCATCTAAGAAAGGGGTCTGAGAAAAAGAGCTACTGATGTTTCACACAATTTCATGAAATGGAATTCACATTTTGCATTATAATCACCCATTCCTCAATCTTTGTTTACCCTGAGTCTACTGTGAAATCAAAAAAAAAGGTAAAATAAAGTCTTTAAAAACTTCAAGCTGACTTTATAAATGCTATTGTGGCAGTGGTGGTGGTTTTAACTTCTACCACCCTTCAGTTTTTCCATTTCCTGTTATTGAGACTTTTGGATACATTTGTGTGACCACATATGTTTATTTGTCCAGCCCAGTGAAAAAGGCAAATCATATCAGTGCATTACAAGGGCACAGAAAAAAAGGTATTACTAATGATTATGTAGAAAAAGCCAGGAGTGAAGGACCTTAATTCAACACTTACTCTTAATTCAGGAGGATACAGCCTTGGTTTGTTGGCTTCCATGATATCTCAAAATGTATGCCATACAGGGGGTGCTTTATAAAAACCATATGTGTTGCATTTCATAGCTTCAATGTCTTCTGTGTTAGCCAGAAATCAAGTGAAAGACAAAGACTAGCTTTTGATTTAGATTCATCTTAATATAAGGGAAACAAAAACCTGAACGAGTGCACTAGTAAATAGAATCATGTTAAATACAGAAAACTCCCAGTTGTTCAGATTTTTTTTCTACTGTGACAAACAAGTAACATGCAAGGAACAGTTAATAATTCAAATATCAAATTTTACTGGGGAAATCCTCTGTAAAAGACCTCTGTATATATAAAGTGTTAACAAGTCAATACTGTTCCTCTCATGAGAACCTAACTAAGCTTTAGCCTTTAATTTTTTTCAGAAACATGCAAAAACTAGGCAATAGAAGCAATATGCCAGGAAATTATGTAATCACTCAAAAATATCCTTTTGGTAAAGAATGGTGAAAATACCATGCACTATGAGGTAAACAGATAAATCCTGAAGGAAATATCAGCAATCTCCTTAGCAACTAGGATCAGATGATTTATCTAACTTTAGACATTTTGCCTGGAAAAAGCCAGTCTCTGGACACCAATGTCTGAGAAACCATGGCAGCACAGTGGTTACATGTTGGTTTGCTAACCTCAAGGTTAAAAGTTCAAAATCACTAGCTGCTCCAAGGGAGAAGACCTAGATTTTCTACTTCCCTAAAGAGTTTGTCTCAGAAACCCACAGGGGCAATTCTAACCTGTCCTCTAGTATCAGTATGAGATGGGCTAAAATCAATGGCAGTGTATTCATTTTGGACTTTAGAAAGCATGTGTGGTAGAGTCTGTGAAAATGAGGGAAGCCTTCCAGCAGATGATGTGATCCAATAGTCAAAACACTGAGCAGAAGGCTACAAATCACCCTGTAGCTGCCCATGACTTTGTTCCGTTCTCTGGGTTTTTGTGACTGAAAGCCTGGGGCAGTCACCTAATCTGGAGTCAATTTAAGGATGAAGCGTGTAAGGGTGGAGTCCAGCCTGTCAATCTGGAGATAGCCAATGAGTCCTCTGTGCGGGAGTGGTCTTCTGCAGAGAATTCTGGGAAAAGTGGTCATCCTTCTGGGAGGCAGGAACACTAGCTCTTGGCTCAATTCCTTGGAGATTTCCTACTGACCGCATTCAAGCTGCCTGAAAGACTCTACTGACAATACTGACATCCCTGAGAAGAAGTCACATGGACCTCCCCTGATGCAGCAAGGAATCTGGAACTAGAGAAGCTATGCGGTGACACCGACCAGCACTGAAATGCTTACACACCACTGGATCCACTGGCTTATGATTGTCCTGTATTTGGCATCCTTGCATGTGTTTCATGAGTCTGAAGGACTTTGTAGTTTGCTATCAGACATATGGGCTAATATAGGATTGATCTGGTCTGGGCTAGAATTTTTTCTTAATGTGTCCTTTATATAAAACCCTCTTATATACATAAGTGTGACTATGAATTTGTTTCTCTACCCTACCAGACGGACACAGAGCCAGAAGAAGAACAAACATAAATGGACTCTTTGGGAAGTAATGGGACTGATGAGTTAGAGAAAAGAATACTGAGAAGGGTAACAGTAGAGACATTTTCCCTCTTTGACACAGAGGGAAGCAAGTAGATGAGGAGGGGATGGACCCCAGAAGGAGAATGATGTATAGGACCAGGTGGGAAAACGTAGCACACCCAAGCCTAGGAGGAAAGGAACCCAAATAATAAATGTCTCAGCATCATCCTTTTTACTCCATCTGACAGCTTTCCTGTGGATCCTTGGGTCACATCTAATAGAAAACTAGATTACCAGAAGGTCACATTGTGATAAGAAATCATAGAAGGGAAAAGTAAAACATAGACCAATGGACTTTGTATTAAGTGGTAAACAGCTTTACCCAACTTGTCTTATTCCCTGCCTTATATAGACTGCAGTTTCTATGTGAAGAAGGGAAAAATAAAACAGCACGACCAAACAGTTGTATTTACTCACACTGAGAAATGACAATTTCTGGTAACCCCTTATTTTTCCAAGTTCTTATATTTCTTTCATCTGGGAGCCCTAGTAAAGAATGGATTATGCATTGGGCTGCTAAGCAAACCATCAGCAGTTCAAGACCATCTCTCTTCCAGGGATAAAGATAAGGTTTTCTACTCCAGAGAAGAGCTATGGTCTCAGAAACTCATAGGGACAATTGTACTCTGTCCTGTAGGGTAACAATGAGTTGCAAGCAACTTCCTGGCAAGGACTTGTCTTTTCTTCTGTGCTTTGTGACAGCTGGTTGGGGCTGGCTAAATTAACGTGGGGAGACTCTGCTGCGAAATTCCTCTTTAAAGTTTCTGAAAGCAAAGATGTCATTTTTAGGACCAAGGCATGCCTGCTCTGAGCAATGGTATTCTCAATCACTTCTATGCAGGCGAGTTAAATAATAAATAAAGTCATGTGAAGAAGAATTGACGTCTTTCAATTGTGGTGTTGGTGAAGAATGTAGGCTATAAGATTGACTGCCAGAAGAATGAATAAATACGTCCTAGAAGAAATACAGTTTGAACACTGCTTAGAAAGAAGTGTACAAAGTCATTTCACGTGACTTGGACATGTTTTTAAGAAGTGACAATCTCCAGAGATGTCTACTGTGTTTGGTAGAATACAGTTCACAAAAAAGAAAGCAAGGCCATCAATAAAATGAATTGACACAGTAACTTCATTAGGAGAGTAAAACAGGGACATTTGTGAGAATTGAATAGGAAAAGACAGTATTGCCTTCTGTTGTATGAAGGGTAACTGTGAGTTGGAAATGATGCAAATACATATAACAACAAAGACAAATCAATATTATAGCACTTTTTTTTATAACATGCCACTGAGATGGCAAAATAAGTTCTGATTTAAACCACTGACATGGTGCCAATATGGATTGAGAGCAGACCAGAACTGCCATATAGGACGTTTGTGCCAGTAAGAGAAGAGTTCGGCTGCAGAATTGTGGTAGATATATAATCTCTTGTTAATTTGAGTGGATTAAGAGTGAATGGGGTGGAAGTTAGCCTGTCAATCAAGTCGTAGCTTTATGACCTCATTTAGAGGTATTAAGGAGATAGTGCACTGCAGGCAGGATGCAAGCTCACTTCCTGGGAGACATTGAGCTGACAAGACACATGGAACTACCCAAATACACTGAGCTGGGGGAGCCATGTGGAGACCCCTGCCAGCACTGAGATGCTTACACTGCCTCTGGATCCACAAGACTTCCCACCACTAGCCTGTGATCTTCCTGCATTTGGCTTCAATATATGTGTTATGTGAAGAAGAATTTATGGATTGGTATCAGACCTATGGACTTGATCTGGTCTGAACTGGGATGGTTTTTCAGTATTCAATTGCTCTTGTATATAAAGCTCTGTCTTATACACACATGAGGGTCTAACACAAGAGTGATGAGTCATTTAGAACTAATATGAACACTACAGGACAAAGGAGAAAGTACATAGTGTTTCCCAGACTACTAACTTTACAGAAGCAGGCAACCACATCTTTCTCTAGTCAGAAGCCTGTTGGTAGCAACCGTCCACTTTTGGTTAGCAACTGAACACCTATAACTACTCCACCACCAGGCGCCTATTAGGTATATATAGGTAACTAAGAAATACTGTTGCCTTGAGGTTGGTTCTGATTCATTTGGAACAGATAGAGTAGAACTGCCCATAGAGTTTTTAATCATATCAATCTTAAAGGAAGCCAACTGTCACATCCTCTTCCCTGAGGGATTGGTAGAGTTGAACTCTATATTTTCAGGTAGCGGTAGGTAGAACATTGTAATCCAAGGCACTACTTAGTCATACAACAAATGAAGGTCAATTGATTTTTTTAATTAACCTTATGGGATGGTATATTTGGGGATTCATACATTCTGGTATAAGAGTTTAGAACTATTTTGTTTGCTGAGTCACAGCAGTAAACTCGCTAGAGAAGGAATTATATAAAGTCAGGAAACCAGTAAATTCATATCAAAGGAGACATTCTTTCCTTAGCTCTCATCCAGGGAACGCCCATCTCAATTTCTTGAAATGTGCATGACCCACTGGATGACTAACTGAAATGTTACTTGATAACTGAAAAACAAAGTAAAGGGAAGTGGTGGGTTTGGCCAGGCTGAGTGAGCATTACTTTCCATGGACTGGACACTCTCGCTCTTTGAGGGACAGGGTTGAATAAATGTGTGAACTCTGAAACTCTTTGGAAAGTTCTTCATATTTCATTTGGCCAAAAGTTTGTTTGTCCACAATCATCCCTTGATATAAATCAGGTGTGTGTTGTTTGCAAATGAAATCACAGTCCAGGTATCCAACACTTAAAATATTACCTCCATTAGGATTTGGGGCATTTAAACTAGCTTTAAATCTCACACCTATAATCTCGGGTTTTTATCAAACTATCAATCATTGTATTCACAAGTGTCCATAAGCTACTTCATTTTCATCACACAATCTTCAGCTCTTCCCATCTCCCTTTCTTTTTCTCTCCCTTTTCCCTTTTCCTAAACTGATCTAAAAGCATTGCTTTTGATGGTTTTTCCTAACACTTGTGATAATGATTATAATTATGATTAAGGTCCATCCTCTAATAATTAGCAATATAAATATCACTTTGACAATGTTGGAGCTATGAATTGAAATTAGACCCAAATTCACTGCCACTGAGTCTATTCTCCCTTACAGCAACCCTACAGGACAGAGTAAAACTGCTGTGTGAGTTTCCAACTCTAAATCTTTACATGAATAGAAACATTCTCCTTTTTTTCTGAGGAATGAATAGCGTGTAGATTTTAACTACTTACTTTGCTGCTAACAGTCCCACACATAACTCATTCTGTTGTCAGGTCTCCTTTGAAATTTATCTTTAAACAAACTTGCTGTTAAACTACAAGTATCAGCAACTGCCCTAAGAGTGAGTAGTTGGTCAAGCTTTGACCTGATAGCTGAAGACTTGAATTATTGAACAACTTTGCTCTGCATTGCTTTCCCAAGTCTAAATAAATGTTCAGGGTTCTTACCTGTGTGTTACATTACAATAAATAAAATTAATCAAGAAAGCATGAGCATTGCACTACTTATTAAAAACAAATCCCATAAGTCTTCAAGGTACCATAAAACCTTCTGATTCAAAAATACCTGTGAATTCGAACTAGATATTTTAGGTAAGACATAAAATGAACAACAATAAACAAAATAGTTATAGGTTTGGTCTTCATTGAAATTAGCTGCTTATACTTTGAAAGACTTTGCTAAGAAATAAAAATGGCTAATAATATAATAAAAAATATATAAACAATTGATATTACTTAAATTCATGTATCCAGAAAATAGAGAATTTTATACTTATAAAAAATTACATGATAAAAGATAAGTACAAGAATTGGATATATACTGAAAAGAATAGAATTCCATATACTATAAATTCATACTAAGATTGCTACTGTTAAAGACTTATAATATCAAGTGGGTTCAAGACTTTTGAGGAACTGAAATGGGGACTATAGGAAAACAAATTGGAACATTCTATTTGGAAGACAAAGGTATAGTTCCTTAAAAAATTAAAATATATACTCACTCTATAATTTGATTATGTCATTCTATATACACTCAGAAAAAGAAAGTAAGATATAGCTTGAATCATAATGTTTTCTCTGATTGTATAATATTAATAAACTTGCAAGGAAGAAGTTAATGCAACTATTATTTAAATATATGCACCAATCACCAAAGTCAGTGATGAAGAAATCAATTTCTACAAATATCTACAGTTTCAAATTGTTCAAACACACAATCAAGTTGCATTAGCAATCACTGGTGAATGTAATGCAAATGTTAGAAAAAGGAGAGTTAGCTGAAAAGCATGATCTTGGTTATAAAAAGAGCGCTTGAGATAACATGATGAAATTTTGTCAAAACATCTTTATTTAAAACACTAACTATACAAATGCACTTCACAGCATAGAGGGAAAGGGATACTTAGTATATACTTGTATAAAAATCAAATAGTCTAGATTTGTGGAAAGACACAATGTAGGAGCTCAATATCATCAGACAAAATAAGGTCAGAGGTCAATGATGAAACAGGCCATCACTTGTTCATCTGAAAATTCAGATTGAACATGAAGAAAGTGTAAACAGCCTACAAGAGTCAAAATACAAGCTTGAATTTACCTTATATTCACAAACATACTGAACACTAGGGTTTGAAGACTAAAAGAGTTATGAGCTGACATCAAAAACATCAGAAATAAGCAGAGCAAAAGGTCATTGAAAGGACAAAAAAGTAAGCAGAGCAAGATACATATCAGGAAAGACTCTGACACATTGCTCCTGTGTGTGATAAATAGGTAAATATACGTAGGAAGTTTATTTTCTTCTATTAGAGTTATAAGAACCTAAGACCTAGGTCTAATATTGCTGCTGACATAATGAAATCAGGGGGGTGGAGGGTAGGATGAGAATTTCCCAGAAAATGGAGGCTTCTCTCAGAAATGAGCACTACAAGATAGAAATGGAGTGAGAACTAATGATCATAGAAGAGTCATATAATTCAACTGTGCTTGAAGCCAGGACCAGTCATCTTTGCAGTTGTATTAGTTAATTTCTTATTGATTAAACCAAACCGAGTTGCATTTTTGAATCATTTGGTTCTGAAAGATGGTGGTATAACGTATCCAGAATGTTTTTCCCTCTTTGCGTCTGTCTTTCCCTGTGCACAACACCAAACCATACTTTGCTTCGCCATTTACTCTGATGAGCACATATAGCAATACTACAGAGAGTGAAAATAAAAGTGGACACAATGTTTGATTTGTTTTCCTTGGCTGACAGTCAGGGTCTCTAGAGAAATATGTGGAAGGATTGAAAGCCAGTAGAAATACATATAAAGCTAAGGTTTACATCCTAGGCAGATGTCTACTGTTTTAAGAAAAAAATATTTTAGGGAATATCCCTGTCTCTAATGTTGCGACCATTCTCATCTTTTGTCAATTATATTCTCCTACCTACTTATCGATGTGATGGTACAAATGTCCTTGATGGGTGGCCACTAGATTTTACGTTGTAATCCATTACTCATTTAAATATAATTATTTTGCTAACTACAGGGCATTTTATTTAATATATGTGATTAAGCAAGCCAGGGATTGGGAAGATAATGTCTTCTAACTTCCTTTCTGATGAATAATAAATGTCACCAAGGAATTAGATAGTAGGAGGTATTTGCCTGCACCATCTGCTGCATTTGGGAATAGAAGAAAGATATTAAACTTTAAATTAGGTATTGCTTTATGGAACCTAAAAGATGAAAGTAATTACATACTAAAGTGGAGGGGAAGCATCAATCCCTATCAGTCACCTTACTTCTTTGAACCTATAAAAATAGCTCAGCCTTCATTTCACAACAAAAAAATGGAGGGAGGGGGGGAGAATAATTAGTACATTTTCCCAAATAAAGTATGCAGAGTTTTTAGTTCATTTTGTTTTTCATAAAATATTCTACCAATGAACATCTTAAGAGGAACTGGCTATTATTTTATCACATGCACTCTACTAAAGAAACCATAAGTCTTATTTCCATAGCAACGATATCATAGTCTAGAGAAGAGAAAGAGAAGATTTATGTCTAAGTACATTTACTTTAGAATAGCATCAAGTAGGTGGTTAATACATATAAAATGATTGTGTTTGAAGAGCGGTGGCATTTTAAAATTGAAACAATCATTTTGGAATCCAATTTTTGTGAATAAAAGAAGAGAAGCTAAGGTCCAGAGATGCTACTTGCCATTCACAAGGACACATGATGACATCTATGACTCTGTATGAGCATGAGGTAACCTCATGTAAATGGGCTTTATCAACTCCGTTGAGAAGGGTCTGGTCAGATGCTAACTTGAATATTTTAGCCATGCTTATGAATCATATTTACTGCAGGGCAAACACTGAGCATGAAATATTTTTATCCACCATTAAATTGCCTGACTGAAGTACCAACATTCCTCACTTATGTATTTCTGAATTGGTTATTTGACTTAATATTTGGAGTCTTAATCAGTACATACAACAACTGTTTCCTAATATTAACAGAAAGGCTATGTATGTTTCTACTTACTATTAGTTTTGGAAAAGTTCATGCAGTCTATAGGACTTTGGCTTACTGGTTTGGATTGCATTTGAAATTGTTTCTACAGCCTACTAAACCGTTGATCTCCTTTATCACACGGTAGAAAGTCTCTATGAAGTTTCTTTGACTTCATCTTAGTCAAAGCAGACCACTAGCCCTTTCTTGATACCTCCAAGTGGGGCTGAATCCAAACCTGTATGTTAACTGTTGGGGGAAAATGGTTTAGGTACTCCTGTGTGTGTGTGTGTGTGTGTGTGTGTGTGTGTGCATGTGGTTTGGTTTTGTTTCTCCTACAGATATGTAGTTAGTACAATGACCTTGATAAAAGAGTTAATGCTAGCAGATATTATCATTAATATTAAATAAGACAAAGTTTAAAATTATCAAAGAAAGAAAATTTACTCAACTCCCTACAACACTGAAAGAAGAAAAAATTTTGAAGTTTGGGCCTTAGTGCCAGATTCAAAAGGGTTCATCAGAGTAAGTACAAAAAAAAAATGATGGTTAAATAGGCATTACCAAGTTAATTTAGAATTACCTGCTGATTTATATTTTCAATTTGAATGTATGCAACTGTCATAAAGTGATGTATGCAACCAATGTGTTTTATGAAAAATAA
The DNA here is from genome assembly GCA_004026705.1 of Nesogale talazaci. Taxonomy (NCBI): domain Eukaryota; kingdom Metazoa; phylum Chordata; class Mammalia; order Afrosoricida; family Tenrecidae; genus Nesogale; species Nesogale talazaci. The sequence goes on from PVJH01000183.1 coordinate 13,203, forward strand.
AAGGTAATGAAGAGTCAACAGTAAAGGGTACCAGAAGAAAGAAAATATTCAAAGTTGATTGTGGTGATGCGTGCACAATCCTTCTTAATATGGCTGAATGGTTTAAAGTTATGATATATTAATTATACCTCAGTAATGCTATTGCTATGAAAGAAAAAAGTATTGAAAAAATACAGTGTAGGTAAAAATTGATGAAGCATATGTAAGACCAGGTTCATATTTTTCCTCTTAACCTACAGTCTGTAATTTTAAGAAAGTCGCCTCACATTTAGGAATTTTTTTCTCCGTGTCTAGAAGGAAGGAAGACTTACTCTGTGCCTAATACATCATTTCTTTAAATTCTTAGTGGTGTACTACATTTCTGGGACAAGTTTAGATAAGGACTATATTGAAATTTTGTTAAATTAATTCATAAGTCTACCAAAGTAGCTATAAATATACATGTCAATAATTCTGCTATCTCTAGAGGTATTAAAGTATTGCAAAGACTGGTAATTGCAGAACACTAGTTGAGCAATACAAGAGCTATGGGATACTGGGGAGCCACAGACCCCCAAAGTCAGTGATTGAAACTCATTTCTTGCTTCTAAAGGAAGATATCACTGTCTACTTTCATAAATATTGACAGTCACTGAAACCATGCCATGAGTTGAAATAGTCTCCACAGTTTGGGTTGACTTTTAAAATGTTGCTAATATGGAACTTGTACATAGATCAGGTGGCAGGTATTCAAACAAAACAGGGACTAATGCATGTTTTAAAATGGACATATGGACGTGAAGGATGTCTTGGGATTATGGAAGCCTATGACAGAAGAGCACACAAGATTTGGGGTATAGACTTTAAAGGACATTGGATATTGGAATTGTGGGTTGAGAGATGAGTGTGGGCTTCAACTTCCTCGTGTGAGGACAGCATGGCAACAGTCGTGGTCTAGTCCTGCTAGACCTAAGGTGACTCTCAATTGCAGTCAATTCAAAGGTATATGCCAATGTACCTAGAGTTTAATTCTAATTGTTTACCTTCAATTATGGACCTACAAAAATTATTGACAATTATTCTTTCAAACTTTTTCACAAATTGCTTCGTGTCCAAAATATCATGAGAGGAATGAATACCAGTTATAACCTCTGTTTACTGCATATATGACCAGATTGGAAACACAAGTAAACAAAGAAATCCTGCTAGAGGGGAGAGGATGTGAAAGCCCTTGTGGGCTGAGGAGGCAAATCAACAAAGTTATAACGTAAAAGCAGGAAGAAATAAAGCAATGCCATTAGAGAAGAGGAAATTAATGAAGCAGATATTTTTAACTTACATGGCAGGATTTTGTAAATCTTTATTTCTGAACATTGTAAAGTTCTTATAGAGTAGCAAGGGGGTTTACTAGAAAAGAAAATTCATTTCCCCCAAAATAATTGGCAAAATAAGGCATCTGGTTACTTATTCAATCTCTATTAATGAAACATATATTATAGATTTTTCTGTGCCAAACATGGTGCCCATATTTTTAAAAAAAAATATTAGACTAACTATTGAAGGCTGTTGTAAAATATGGTCCATTACTATGAATGTGAAGAACTCAGTGTAAAATGAAACATAACTAATGTGAAAAATAAATGAAAATATTTCTTTTTTTTAATTTTCCCCCAGGGGGGCCATTTTGTGATTCAATTATTTATTCGTTTACTGACTATTTGAGATTTTTATTGTAGGGTGGTCTCCAATTTCAACATCTCACATTTTAAGATGGAAAGATGCAGATGGAGACTTGAGAGAAAAGTTTTATAAGCCATAATCTGTACTTGAAGGAGGCCCAGAGGTTATGGAAGCCTAGGAGAGAAGAGAACCTAAGGTTTTTGATGTAGACTTTAAAGGACATATAGAATATTGAAACTGTGGATTGAGAGATGAGTATGAATCCACCAAATTTAACTCGGTAGTGAAAAGGTATCACTTTCAGCAAAAAGGAAATACTGAGGTGATACAAGGCAAATATTATACATATTTAAGAGCAAAGCATTATTTTATCAATCTGTACCTATTCCATACCATATACTGAAATAATTATTTTGAGACATAATGTATAATATCAGCTTTTTAAAGCTTCGTACTAGTGATTCTCAATTTTCCTAATGTCATGATTCTTTAATACAGTTCTGCATGCTGTAGTATCCCCCTGACCCCAATCATAAAATTATTTTGTTGCTACTCATTAACTGTAATTTTACTACTGTTATGAATTACATGACCCCTGTGGAAGGGTTGTTTGACCACCAAAGGGGTTGCAATCCACAGGTTAAGAACCGCTGCCCTCTACCATAATTTTACTTGTCTAATGTCTAAATATTATTTCAAAATTCAATTGTGTTACCTTCAATTAGACCAGTCCATAATCCTACCTATAAAACTGTATTTTTTTTGGGGGGGGGCATCACTGCCCTCAGGTGGTGGGAGTAGGAGGCCCAGCCTTTGCTCTGTGAAGCTGGAATTGAACCTCTATCCCAGTGGGCCACAGTACCGTGCACAACCACTATGCCACCGGGGCTCAGCCTACAAAGCTGCATTTAGGGACACCTTATGTGGCATGTCAATTTCAGGATTAGGAGTGTAAGGCTGGAGTCTATTCCGTCAATATGGAGTTAGCCAATGAGACCTCTGTGTGATCATGGCTTTCTTCTGAGACTTCTAGGAAATATTGTGGCATTTCCCATTGGAGGTGAGAGACTTTAGGCTCAATCCCTAGTAGCCACTTTACTCACAAGATACACGATGTACTCCTGTGAGACATCCGGGAGGAGAAGCCACATGGACTTCCCCTGATTGAACTAGAACTCTGAAGCTGCAAGAGCCGCATTGAGACTCTAGCCAGTGCTGAGATACTTGAGAAAGCCCAGAGAGGCCCCTGAATACACAAGAGTCTGCACCCAGTGGCCTGTGATTGTCCTGGCATCATTGCATGTTCTTCGTGAGTCTGAAGAGGACGCATGGATTGGCATCAGACATATGGGTTAATAGCGGATTTATAGACTCGGACTGGACTTGGTCGGGATGTATTCTCAATATACGATTCCTCTTGTATCTAAACCTCTGCCTTATATATTTATGCATGTTTATGAATTTGTTTCTCTAGTCTACCTGGACTAACACACTGTACTTTCTGCTTTGATGAGTATTGTGTGCCACGTGTTAATCAATGGAGGAAAATGGGGAGAAAGAGGTATGGCAGAGAAGACTACTATCATTGGAATTTTCATGAATTGTTAGCATGATAGATATTTATGTTGTCACTCTATGCTGTGAGTTCCTTTATGGGCAGCTCTATTCAAAGTACCTGGCACATGGGCTTACAAATCTTGAATGAGTTAAATACCAGTAAATAAAAAAAGAAAGGTATGGATATATTCAATTGTTTTTATTTCACGGTGAAAGTTGAATATATACTCAAGTAATGGTTCGCTGCTGCCTTAGAGATGAAGGTACCCTGCTTACTCAGTGTGTTCGGTGAGGTCCTCTGTTAGGTGACATTGAATTGGTTCAGACCCATAGTAAATGAATGTACAATAGAATAATATACAACCCAGTCCTGTGTCATTCCTACATTTGAGCCCATTGCTGCAGCCATTCAGTCAGTCTATCTCCTTGATGGCCTCTCTCTTTTTCTCTGCCTTTTAACTTACCCAAACTTGATGTCATTTTCCAGGGACTTGTCTCGCTTGACAACATGTCCAAAATGAAGTCTTCCCATCTTTGCCTCTCAGGAGCACTCTGCTTGAATTTCTTCCAAGACAGATTGATTTGTCATGTCAGCAGTCTATGTAGTCCTTTAAATATTCTGCTGTGGCACCACAAGTCAAAAGCATTGATTCCTCTGCATGGGGAGCAATTGGAAAGATCTCATATTTTGAGGTATTTGGGCCACGTATACCTTAGTCCTCAAATTATTACCCTTGATTTACAATACTCTGAGGAGCTCTTGTGCAGATTTATTTAATGCAACTTGGTTTTGTTGATCTCTTGACTGCTATTTGCATGAAAAATTATTGTGGATTGAAGTAAGACAAAATCTTTGATGCCAATCTTTTCTCCATTTATCTGTTGGTTCAGTTGTAAGGATGTTGGTCTTCTTGACATTGAGTTGTAATCTATAGTGACTGCTGCAATCCTTGCTCTTGAAGATCAAGGACAGGTTTCTCCAGACAAGCACAACCAGTGATGATTATAAGCATTTATATAGAGAAAAATTATATCAAGAAATGGCTTGATAAAAAGGTAATACAGTCTGGTTCAAAGCAAGCTTCTCCTGACTCATGTAGCTGTGGAAGCTGATGAATATGAAGAGGGTTGATGAAAGGGAGGGAAAAGGATGGACTAGTGGATGAAAAGGTAAAGAGAACTATGATTGGCCAAATGAATCTATTGCTACTGGTCACCCAATGGCCTCTGGTATTGGCAGATAACACAACAGAAAATTGGGAATTGGACACAGTATCCAGCTTCCAAAAAAGGCAAAACCCTCACTGCCATGATGTAGATGCTGATTCATACCTTACCAATAGGAAAGGTAGATATCCTGTGGATGTCAGAGAATGTAATTCTTCTTTTATTTTCCCCAAGGTCCTTTGGTTGATTATATTGACAAGATACTGATTGGTTATGCTGAAGAAAGTATGCAATACAAAATACAGAAAAAGTTGGTTCTATCCTCCTACCACGCTCCCCACTCCAACTTTCCCACTGTGATGGGTAGGTTTCTTATGCCAACATGGCCAAAGAAGATTGGTAGGTCTGTTGAAGACTGTAGTTCTGTGATGGCACGGCCAATGAACACATGGAATGAATTGAAGGGCGGAGATAGGAAGGGCTCAGGGAGTCCCACCCTCTCTCTTGCTTCAGAGGGCTGCCTTGTTCATCCTGTGCCTCGACCTCCAAGCAACACTGCCCGTGGGACACCTAATCGTGGACTGTATTGCTGTGAGTTGAGGTTCCTTCAAGCCCTACTTTGCCACACTCCTGGGATATACATCCCTTGAGCTGGGGACTGTTGGACTCTGTCATCTGGTTGATTGTTGGCGACCTGCTCTGCTGTTTGCTGCCTGTGGCCAGATAGCCTGAATTGCTCTACAGAGGACTACTCAGCGGGCCTCAAGACTCAAAGCACTGCCAGTCTACTAGCTGTCTCATGCAAGTGAGTTGCCCCGAGCAATCTGTACTGCTTTATAGATAGTTAATTGTTTCTTTCTTAACTTGTATACCTTTCTCTCTATATAAATATATAAAAAGAATTCCTAGGGTCCTAATTTTTATTTCTCTAAGAGAACCATGCCTGACACACCCACTTTCTCCCCAAATATTTATCATCTCAATTTGGTTAAAACAAGACTCAGAACCTGTAATTCTTTTTTTTTTCCTCAAAAATCATTTTATTGGGGACTCATACAACTCTAATCATAATGTATACTTACATACATACATACGTAGTGTCAGTAGTTACATCTTTTCTGGGGTGGGGTGGGGTTCTTTTTTTTTTTTTTTTTTTTTTTGACTTGGGAGAAGTAATTCTTTAAGGGAGCTGAAAGTCTTGTTTTTCTCCCATAAAGAAATTGGTGGTTTTGAACTATTGACCTGAAGGTTGGCACCCCATTGTACCACTTGGGTTCCTTAGAAGGCAAAAGGTCATTAAAATATTAGCTTCATAAGGTCTCTCTCTTATACCAGAAGCCACCCACCCAAGGTGGTATCAATTTGAAGAGAAAACTTATGACTAACAGATTTATTAAGGGAGTTAATATGTTGTAAGGCCAGTGGTAAATGCTCAGGCTAGAGGTATATCAAGACATGCTACAAAGCTCTTTCAGGTATGCTAATAAATTTCCAAAGAGGCAGATCACTCTGCTGGAAGCATTAACCCAAGGGCATCAGCTCAAGCATCATGGGTCAGCAAACCCAGCTCTCTCTCCAAATGCCCCAGACTCAATACTCCCTGCCCAGTTGCACCAGACTCAATAATCTGACCTCGTCCACAAAAGTCATCCACTTCACTTGCTCTGTGGGTTGAGAAGTTGCTCACTCGGTGTCATGCTCTGGCCTCTGCTTTTGTTGCTTCTCCTCTGAGACCAAAGTTGTTTTCTGGAACCAACTGATTCATTGCTCAGGGACCTTCAGTCCAGAGGAGGTTTTCTACCCTTGCATCCTACTGGCAATGAGGTCCCTACTTTTTATACACAGCAGGCTAGAATCCTGCTCACAGTTACTCCCAGGTAAATCCTATTAGTACCTTTGCCCACCATCTTACCAGATGCATATAGGAAAAATCTGTTTATTGAAAGTTAAAGTTTTGGGTACAAGTGTCACATTAAATAATCCACTTCTACTGCCTGATTGATAGTTGGGTCCTCCTGCCACTCTTAGGCAGGAGTATTTAGTTGACATAATCATTAACCATCACACTGAGCATTGCATAGCTTTAAAATTTACCTATACATATTTCTGCCTCTACTCCCATTGATTACATGTAAACTTTATGCACCATTTAAACTAGAATCTCCTCAAACCTCCCTCATAATTGCCGAGCCTCTCTTTTCCTTTCCTGTTCTTGCCTCTGTTTAGTATTCTATAAATATTTAATGGTCATTGACTGATATTTGTTTACAAGCTTCTAATCCTAGCTTTTTCACTAATCCCTGTAAGATCTAGAATATATAGCTAATCACTATGAATGTCTGTTTTTATCATAATTAAATAGAGCTGTTTGTTCCTATAAATATTACAAGTCTTTTCCAGCTTATAGTCCACTGCAGACCTTAGTTTAAATAATTGCTAACATTTTCTCTCCTCTTGATTTTCTTTATAAAATAAATCATTTTCTGAAAGCCTCAAGCCTACACCAATGCCTGAAACAAATATCAGAATATTTTTACCAAGTTAAAAAAAAAACCTAGTGACTATATTTTTATTTCCAATCATAATTCTGAAATCTTTTAGCAGAGTTTTGTGATAAAAGTATTTTTTGCTCTACTGAGTTGAATCTATGCCCGATATTTTGAGTGTCTCCAAGAACATTGAGTGATAAATGTACAAATAATGTTTAGATAAACAATTGTCATTTAAAGCTGAAATACACATGGCACATAAGGAAAAAAATTGGCTATTGCTGCATTATAATTGTGAATTAAATTGAATTCTAAAAAATATGCATTTGTCAATATGTTGTATAATTTTATGTGACACTCCATATACAATATGTAAATAAGAGAATGTGTTAGGGTTTTTACTATAGAGTGATTAGCATTCCTTGAACATCATATATACACCCAAAATTTCACAGTAAAGTAAAAATTTCAAATAAACTTTTTTGAAGGCCCCTCATATACGCTCCTTCCAGGGGAAGGTGATCCAACAGAATGCAGAAATTATCAACAAATATCACGAATATCACATGCAAGTAAAACTTTACAGAATGCCAGTAAGTGGTTTATCTATGTTTTGTTGACCACCCCAAAAGTATTTGATGTTGTGGATAATAAAAAAATGAATAATATCATGAAAAATGTGAGGTTCAGAAAAACTTACTTATGCTCCTGTAATACCTAAACATAAACTGAGACAGACATCTGGAAAAAGTGAAGGGGTAGTGTATGGTTTAAATCAGGAAACATGTATGTGAGGTTTGTGTCCTTTCACAGTACATGCTCAGTCTGTATGTATAGCAAATAATCCAAGAAGCTTGAGAAAGACCCATTTGTGACAGCGGGTATGCAGAGAAACATTCTTGCTTGCTGAAGATGAAGATTATTTGAAGGAATTTACTATGAATATCAAAGATTCCTTGCATCAATATAGATTATACTTCAATTTACAGAAAACAAACATCCTCACAGCTGGATCGATAAAAATAACAATAAATAGAAAAAAGTTTGACGTTTTAAAGTATCCCATTCTATTAGAATCTACAAAGAATATTCATGAAAGTAGGAACCAAGAAGTAAAATGCCTTTATGTTAGTTCTGATTCAGAGTGAACAGAGTTTACAACAGAATGTAACACTGTCCAATCCTGTGCCATTCTCACATGTAAGTGATTTATATTTGAGCCTATCATGCAATGTCTTTATCAATACACTAATTTAAATGTATTCCCGTATTTTTATTAACTATGATGCCCTTTTTTTAGGATTGATAGCTAGTGATAAAATGTACAAAGAACATGGAACCAATCCTTCCATCCTCCTTTCTAAAAAATATTCTAGTTATATTTTGTCCATGAAAAATTTTGATCGTTCTCTGGCAATCCATGATCCTTTCAATGTTCACCCCTAACACTATAATTCAAATGCATCCATTCATTTGAGGCCATTCTTATTAATTCAACCATATTCAAATAGATATAAGATGATAACAAAAAAGGAGGGTCTTCAATGAGATGAATTGACAAGTGGCTGAAACAATGGGTTCAAAATGGATGGATTGATAGGACTGTTGTACAACTACAAAGAAAAGTTATATTTGTTGTTGCAAATTCCATTGAGTCAGTTCCAACCCATACCAACCATTCAAAGAACAGAAATAAACACTTCTCAGTCTTGATCCATCCTCCCAATTGTTCAAATACATAAGTCCATTGTTGTAACCACTCCGTCAATCCATCTCTTTTAGGGCTGTCCTCTTTTTCTCCATCCTTTTAATTTACCAAAAATAGTGTCTTTCTCCAAGAACTTTGGCCTCCTGATAACATGTCAAAAGAAGGAAAACTCTTGCCATACTTGCCTCTAAAAAGCAATCTGGTCATACATTTTCCAAGACAAATCCATCTGTCCTTTTTGCAATCCATGGTAGTTCCCATATTCTTTTCTAGAACCACAGTTCAAATACATTGATTTTTTTCAAGCATTCTTTTTCAGTGCCCAATATTCACACACATATGAGGTCATTGATAATCCCACGACTTGAGCAAGGCATACCTTATTTCTCAAAGGAACATCCTGGCTTTTCAGTACTCTAAAGAGGTCTTGTGCAGTAGATTTGCATAGAGTATTTTCATCTCATGATAGCTACTTCCCTTAGGATTGTGTATCCAAACAAGACAAAATTCTTGTCAACTTAAACCTTTTCTATGTTTATCATGTCAATACTTCTCATCATGATATCACCTTGGTCCAGTTGTGAGGATTTTTATCTTCTTTGCATTAAATTCTAATCCATACTAAAGACTGTAATTCTTAGTTTTCATCAGCAAGTGTTTTGAATCCTCCTCACTCTCAGCAGCAAGATTGTGTCTTTCATCTTCATTAGAGGCTTCCCACATTATTCAGTATTTTTACATAGAATCTTTCAACTGCATCTGAAGCTTCAATTTTTTTCTTGAGTTATTGTGGTTTAAGATATGTTGAAAGTGGGAGTTTTGTTTGTTTGCTTTTCAGTTTTGTCTTCTAACTCTACATTATTTTATTTTGTCTTCTTATGCTGTCCTTTGAAATTTTATATTTATATTTTATATTTAGCTCTTTGACTTAGTAATTTCTCCCATTTGCCTTAGGTACTCTATGAGCATATTTCAAAGTCCCTTCAGGCATCCACTTTTCCTTTTCCTTTTCCTTTTTTCTTGTCTTTATAATGACTTTTGACTTCTTCATTAATGATGCTCTTGATGTCCTCCCACAGTCCATCAGGTCTTCAGTCACTAGTGTCCAATGCAATGCTCAATGTCCAATGTTCTCCAAATTCAGGTGGGACTGACTAAGTTTCATATTTTGTCTCTTTTGTGAACTTTTAAAATTCTTCTTTAGCTTCAATCTGAACTCACATATAAGTAATTCACAAGTTTTATATTACACAGTCAGCCCCTGTACTGGTTTTACCTGCTGAGGTAGAGTTTCTCCACTATTTCTTCCCACAGATAGTCTACTTCATTTCCTTGTATTCCATCTGGAAAAGTCCATGTTTACAGTCAACAATTGTAATCTTGAAAAAAGCTATTTGCTATGAACAAGACGTCCGGTTTTCTAATTCTATCATGACGTTTCCAGCTTTCTTTCTATAACCAAGTTCATATTAATCATTCACTTCCACAAGATCCCAATCCATACTGAGAAAGAAATTTCTTCATAATCAAAATTCAACTGGATTCAGCCTTGAGCAGCTGCTATCCATCAACATGATCTCCAACAATATTCTGCTTCATTCATTAAGTCCTCACTATCCAACAATGTTTCAAAGCTATGAATATGGTTTGTTGTGGTTCCTTACTCCGAAGCAAGGAGCCATGTCCCTCTTTGGTGTCTCTTCTTTGTCTGAAAGCTACAATGAAAACTGTTCATTTAAATTGACCATGTTGCCATTGAAATATCAGTGACATAGCTCCAGTAGAGCACAAGTAACCACAGTGCAACTAAATGGTCAACAAGTAACCATTGATTCCACACTGACTCATAGAGACTCAATGTGCAACAGGAGACACCACCTAACCCTGTACTTATCTTTACAAATGTTCTTATGTTTGCACCCAGCAATGCAAACCCTGTATCAATCCATCTTTTTGAAAAGTTTTCTGAGGATCACTCTTCTTCCCTTCTACTTTGCCAATCATGATGACCTCTAGAGAGATCCATCTCTCCTGAATATATATGCCAATTATGTGAGACAATGTCTTACCAGTCTTGCCTTCAAGAAGCATCCAAGCTATACTTCTTCCAAGACTGATCTGTTTCTTCTTTTAACAATCCATAGTACTTTAAATATTCTTTGACAATACCATAATTCAAATGCATAGGGTCTTCTTTGTTCCTCCTTATTCAAATGGCACCCTTGCTTTTTAACACTCTATAAAGACGTTGTGTACCATCGAATTAAAACAGTGCAACGTTTACTTTGATCCCTTCTCTGCTGCTTCCTTGAGTATTGATTATAGATCCAAGAAAGAAGTAATCTTGGCCAATACCAATATTTCTCTACTTGCCATGTTTCCTAATAGTCCCGTTGTAAGAATTGCTGTTTCTTTATATTGAGCTATAATCCAAGATGAAGATCCATAATCCATACTGTAACCTATACTGAGGTACCCATCCTCCTGCACTATCTCCCACAATGTTTTGTTTCCTTTCACTAGGCCTTCAGTATCAGATAACGTTTGCTCTTCAGTTTCTGACCATTCTTCATCTTCATCAGCAAGAGTTTGAAGTCGTTATCCATTTCAGCAAGCACAGATTCATCATCTGCATTTTGCAGGCTGTTAAGAAATCTTCATCTGATCTTGATCGCCTTTGGGTCACACTCTGGTGGCTTGCTTGTTACTGTGATGCTGAAAGCTATGTCACTGCATTTCAAAGGGAATTAGGGTCAGCCAAAGTGAAGATTTTTCAGCAGAACTTCCAGATTGAGAATAGATTAAGAAGCAGAAATTGGCTGCCTACTTCAGACAAAGTCACTGCAGAAAATTTTATGCATAGCCCTTAAATATTGTAATTTTGATGCTGCATGCTTCTTCATATAATACAGCTTCATCAAATACATCTGGTGAAAGGAGATAACTGAAGCACATCTTTCTTGATTTTAAACCATGTAGTATTCCCTTTTTACTCACTATCTTTGAACTATGGGAAATATCCACATAAGCACAATGAAGTGTTTATGAATTTCCATCCCTTGCCACACAATTTAAAGCCATAACAAAGTCAATAAATGATGGATAAATATATTTCTAGTATTACCTGCTTTCAGCAAAGATCCTTGTGACCCGAGCAAAATATCTCTGATTCCACATCAAATTTTGACCACAACCTTTGAAAACCCCCTACCAATACACTACTGAAAACTTTGTTGAATGATCTTTTGAACAATTTTACTTCCATGTATTTGATGGTTTTGTGCATGGGTCATATGATTGAGAACCTACTCTACTATACCAAATAATAACTATGTGTAAATATTAATAATAAGTACTACTTGGTCTACATATAATAAAATTAAGCTAAAAATATGAACATCATATAGCAGCAGGTCATCTGTGTTACAAAAAAAAGCAAAAGCATACGTTTCAGTTAGCATATGAACTCTTTTTGGAACTAATACTCACTGTTTCCTAAATGTGCTTTAATAGCCACATTTTATGGGTCTTAAATATATCTTACCAGCCTCACAGCATGGTATCCACATCTGACTGCCCCCAGCTCCAAAGGCTGATTGACATAAAGCAGGTGTCAGACAAGATTCCATCCCCTGGCACCAACTGTCCCTCCCAAAGCCCTTAACCTCTGAGACTGGGTTAGATAATTCATCACAGTGGCCACATAGAATTCCTACACAATACACACAATTGTGATATTTAATAGGGAAGTTACAAGGATAGAAGACAGATGATCAAGTCTCAGAATACAGTTGGCTCAAGGAGGATGGTCTCTGTCATGAACATAGGCAGAACTCCTTCTGGCTGGGCTCCTGGGCTCTCCATCTGGTTTCAGCTCTTCTTATGCAATGCTACAAAGCTTTTATTTAAATCTAACAATAAATAATAAAAGGCCACACCGATATGCTGTACATATTAGACCAAAGGATCTCAGCACCCATTCTATAGGTCGGCAAATCCAGCAGCACCCAGTAAAGTCTTCTGGCATACTCACTCCACAAGCCAGCCTCCTGCCTTGAAGATGGGAAATCTGCCACTTTCTCTCATGTTCTGCATCCCAGTTCTAATGCAATACACTGCTCTGGCGTTCAGAGCTGTCTTCTGACACAGGGGGCTCAATCCACAAAGATTGCCTGGTGCAAAGGATGAACTCCACTCCTGGATCTTTTGTCTGGCTGATATGGTTTAATTTTTACATAGCAGAATGGTGATCCCAATTAACCCTGATCAGAGCAATCACTCCCAATTGAATCTAATCAGTGTGTCTTCCCTCAAACTTCTCTTTCTGAGACTAGTCAAGAAAAGGTAATTTGGTGGTAGCTAAGACACAGAGACAGCATTGGCAGAGACATTGCCAGAAGAGGATATCAGAAGGCACTCAAAAGAAAATTGAGGAAGAGTTGCCTTCTCAATGTAAAGAAGAATATAGTGATATGAATGGATGAAAGCTAAAAAAATTGTGAACTTCATTGGCTGATGGGATATGATAAAAGATTAAAAGAAACAGCTGCAGGCATCAATTAATTCTTGGAACGTGGAAGATATGGAGTATTAATACATGAAAATTGGGAAGCCATCAAAATTAAAATGGAATGCATGAACATTGAAATTCTAGACATTAATAAGATGAAAGTGGTTGGTGTTACATTTTGGTTAAGAAAACCATACAGTCTACTATGCAGAAACTGGTAAAATGGCATTATATTCATGTCAGAAAGGACATTTCAAGATATATCTTGAAATACAGTCCTGTTGATAATACGATAATGTCAATCCATGTAAAAGAAAATCTAATTGATGCAAATATAATTCAAATTTATTTACCAACCACTAAAACTACCGATGCAAAAATTGAATAGTTCTACCAATTTCTTCAGTATTAAAATGACCAAATATGCTTTCAAAATGTATTGATAATCATTTTCAATTGGAATACAAAAAGCAGCACAAAGAAAAAAGAATATTAGATGGCAAATATAGAAATGTTGCTGAAACCTCATACTAGAATTTTGGTAGACCAACCACCTGTTCATAGCAAATATCTTTTCTTGAAAGAAAGAAAGAAAAGAAAGAACAACTATATACATTAGCTTCTCCAAATGGAATACACAGTCAAAATGGCAATATTTTGGTGTAGCAATATTGAGTAAGCTTAATATCAGCAGATAAAACCAGGGCAGTCCTTATTGTGAAACAGACCATCCAAGACTCGTCCAAAAGAGTCAAAATACAACCTGTTATTTATCCCACCTAAACATAGCAGACATCTCAACAAGAGTTGTGATGTCTTCAACACTAATAACAGATGACTCCAAAGCAAAATATCCTTTAAAAGCGAGGTGGAAAAAGAGAGATCAAAGTAGATGTCATAAGAAATTCCTAAGCTTGTTCTCAATCATAATGTAGCTAAAACAAATGAAAGACAGGATGAAGAAAAATTTGAACAAAATAATTGCAGAGGGCATCTTGGGATACAAAATCAAATATTTTTATGAAAAGTGCAATGACCTAGAGGTCAGAAAACTAAAAAGTAAAATCATACCGCATATCTGAAACTGAAAGAACTCAAGAAAAAAAAGCAAACTCTTGAGTTTCAATCTTAAAAAGTTGTGAATAAAATATCTGTTGAACCATGCCTGCACTATCAAAAGAAGGTGGAAAAAATACTCAGTCATTGTACCAAAATGAACTACCAGTAGTTGACATTGCAACATTTCAGGATGCAACATATTAGCAAGAACCAATGGTACTGAAGAAAGGAGATTGACCCGCACTGAAAACATCACCCAATAACAAGATTCCAAGAATTGTTGGAATACCAACTGAAATGTTTCAACAAGCTGATACTACACTGGAATCACTCAAAAATCTATGTCAGGATATTTGGAAGACAGCCACTTGCTCGACTGCTCAGAAGGTGTTCATATTACTACACATTCTAAGAAAGGGGACACAACAGGATGCTCAATTTGTATAACAATATCATTGATATGACAGCAAAGTAAAATGTTGCTGAAGATCATTCAACTACAGTTAAAATAGTGCATTGACAGAGTTCAGGAGAGATTCAGAAGAAGATATAGAACAAGGGGTATTATTGTCAATATCAGATAGATCTTGGGCCAAGGCAAGGAATATCAGAAATATACTTGCAGTTGTTTCATGGACTATGAAAAGGCATTGAATTGTGCAGATCAAAACACACTGTGGACTTGAGAATTCCAGAACAATTAATTGTGCTCATGCGGAGACTATACATAGACCAAGTGGCACTTCTCCAAACAGAGAAAAAAAGAAAACTTCATGGTTTAAAACTGGAAAATATGTACACCAGAATTGTGTACTCTGACCATAATTATTCACTCTTTATGCAAAGCAATTCATCAGAATGCTGGATTTTATGAAGAATAAAGTTTATAAATACAAAATACATTAAAATAAATACAAAATACAAATGATATAAGATTGGTAGTAGGGGAAATTTTATCTATAAAAAGAAAATGTTTCTTGTCATCAATGGAATGAACACATAAATAAATAATTTGCAACTCTCCCATGGACATCGCTAATCTTGGCACTGACTGGAAATACCAAATGAAGTTGCACAACCCATTCTTTAATCATAATATTATTTTTTTTTAAGTTAAGGAAAAGTATCATCACATCTGTGAATACCAGAAATCAATAAAATAAAGACATCTGGTAAAATTAAGTCAATATGCTAACATCTAAATGTAAACATTCCTGCTTATTGAATTCTGGTTTATGGTTTACCTCATAGAAGGTCACAGTTCTCAAGGTACTATATAAGTAATTGCAAGTAGTATGTAGAGATAATATCTCTATGAAAGTATGACTTCCTACGCATTATCTTGTGGTAAATGTCCTTATATTACTCGATCTTTATAAAAAACATAAAAGGAACACATTGACATCATGATTGTTTAGGTATTAACTCAAAATTGGCATGTCCTCTCTGAGTAAGTGCATTTTCACTAAACAGAACACTACTTTAGGGAAATAAAGTATACACATGCCTGGTAATCTATAAAACTTCATATACTAAAGACAATACTCCTTTTGGAAAAGAGATTTTAAAAAGAAGACATTTATCTATAAAAATGACCAAATAAGTTTTGTACTGCTCATAGTGAGTGACAAATGGATTGTTAAGTCCTTATCTAAAGCTTATTAATGCAAGACAGTTATTTTCCCAAATGCTTAAAATACAGCTAACGGCATATTTCAATTTAATAGAACAAAAAATACTTTCTTAGCTTTCATATTTGTATGACAATTCTTGTTTAAAAAAAACTGCCACTTTTATCCCATGTGCTTTTTATTCACTCAGGAGTAATTAATATGAGATTTAGGAGATAAATCTAGACAAACTGAACTTGAAAGTCATTCTTGATCGTCATGATGTTTATTGACTCCTTCAAAGCTCCCTCACTACAAATGAATTATTGATACCAATAAAAAAATCCCATTAACTTTCTAACAAATATCTTGTAGACACGCACATGTCTCATTTATGACTCTAGATATTTTCTTTATCTAAATAGTGAGGAATAGTGCTGTTTTATGACCTCTGGGCCATGTCATGTCTTCCTATGAAGTCTGGAATTTCTACAGCCATATTGGATAGTGAGAATAACTAGAACCATGCTCAAAGCAAAACACACCTCCTGAGAATATCTATTGGAAGGAGAGACAGAAAATATAATCCACTGTTGATATTAATAATTGCCTGTAAAAATCAAGTGGTTATTATGTCATAAAAAGCTTTATTATTGAAGTTAACTTGAGTTTACAATGTCCATTGATACTTGGTGATCAAAGTATTCTAACAGATACACAAGAAACTTTTTTTTGAAAATATGAAGGCTTTAACATTTGCTGAGTGCACAGTGACACTTATCATATTTAATTTGCACACAGCCATCAATGAAATTGTTATTATTACCACTTTAGAAATGTTGAAAACTAAGAATGCAAGTAAACTGAGTAAAATTATACAGCTAGATTGTCTAGCTCCAAATTCCTTAAACTTTGCATTCAGTGAAGTCTTTTCTTTCTTCTTTTTTTAATTAAAAATTATTTTATTAGGGGCTCGTTCATCATTTTTCTAATACATAAATAAACATACTGTGGCAAGAACCCTCGCACATCCGCTGCCGTCATCATTCTCCAAACATCCGCCCTTTCCCCCAGACCCTGGTGTCGGTTCCTCCAAACCCTCCCCTGTTCCCCTGCTCTCTCTCCCCCATCAACCCTCAATACTTTATAAATTATTATTATTTTATCATATGTTACCCTGCCCGACACCTCCCTCCGCCCACTCCCCCATGCCCGTCCTCCAGATAGGTCATATGTAGATCCTTGCAGCTGGTTCAGTCTCTACCACATCTTCTCTTCATCCATCCAGTAGTTCCAATCTAATCACCAGCCCGAGGGAGCTTATCCATCCTGATTTCCCCATATCTCCAGCTCCCCTCTCCACTAGAGTACCTTCTCCAATCCATCTGGATGTGCAAGGTAGAGTTGGGGTCATGATGGTTGGGGGGTAGGGAGACCTCAGGAACTAGAGGAAAGTTGTATGCATCATCACTGTCTGGCTGCACTCTGACTGGTCTGTCTCCTTCCTTTGGCTCCCCTGTAAAAAGGTAGCAAATTACCCAGCAGTGGGCCTTAGGTCCCCACCCTTCCCCTCCCCTCACTTGTAATGAAGTGATTCCTGTTCTTTGGTGCTTGATATCTGCTCCCTTTGGGCCCTCTTGATCACACTTGATGGTGTGCTTCTTCCCTGTGGACTTTGCTGTCTCCATGCTGAATGGCAACTCAGTTATCTTCAAGTCTTTGAGACTCTAGACATTAAATCTTTTGATAGCTGGGCACCATCTTTTTGCTTGTCTCTGTATCCATTTGTCTTCAGTGATATCGGGAGTTAATTGGTTCATTGACTTTGATTTTTTTCTTTGATGCCTGATGCCTGATTGTTTCAGCACCTCATGATTGCACAGGCAAGTGAGCTTCCTTTATGGTGGGTTTTGTTGCTCCTGAGCTAGATAGCTGCTTGTTAATGCTCAAGCATTTAAGACCCCAGATACTATATCTTTTGATAGCTGGACACCATCAGCTTTCTTCACTACTCTTGCTCTTGCTCCCACATGTCCTCAGTGGGCACCTTGGGTGTGTGTGCACACATTGATATGTGTCCCCCCCCCCCCGCGTAGTGAAGGCTTTTCTAACAAATATGGAATGTTAATGACAATGAAATTTCATTACAGTATGAAATAAACCTGAAGAAATTCCCTATAGAAAAACATAACAAATTAATATTGCAACAACAAACATGCATGGATTTTACTAAGCCTATGTTTCCATAGTAAATTTCTAAAATTTTCTGATCAGAAATTTTCAAAAAACAATTCAAGAATACAAAATATAGTATAGGGCTGAGCCCCGGTGGCATAGTGGTTGTGCGCGGGACTGCGGCCCACTGGGATGGAGGTTCGATTCCAGCTCCCAGGAGCAAAGGCTGGGCCTCCTACCCACCACCAGGGCAGTGATGCCTCAAAAAAAAAAAAAAAAAAAAAATATAGTATAATAATGAAATGTACAAAGACCTGGAGTTAGACAACAAAAGAGAAAAAACATGCTGAGAATATCTGAAGCTGAAAAGAATGAGGAAGAATTAAAATATCCAGATGTAATATTTGTAGGTTCTAAGGGCACAAATACTGTATAGCCAGAAAGCATTCACAAGAACACAGAGAGTTACTGTGCCAAAAAGAATTGGTGTACATTCAACAATTTTAAGAGTCAGCATAAGATTAAGGACCAGTAACATAGAAGGAAGAAATACAAGTGGCACTAAAAGCATTAGTGAAAAATAAGAGTACTTCAGTTAACAAATTACTCATTGGAATGATTAAAAAATCAGAAATAGTATTGAAACCATTCACGTTCTTATGCTAAAAATTTGGAAGACAGTTAACTGGCCAATTGGCTAGAGAGATCAGTATTTGTGCTCATTCCAAAGTCAGTCTATCAAATAGAATACATAAATCACCAAGCAATATTATTAATATTAAATACAAGTAAAATCGAGAAAATTGATTTTACCAATCAATTCTGTATACATTTGTGAGAAAGTAGGTCCCTTTCTGTGACCTATTTCCTTTAAACAGCTTGAATATTTCTCCCTAAATTCTGAGAAATAACTTTTATCTAAATTTGTTACTTTGGTCCAAGCTGACTGACATGTCCTGGAAAACTGTAAACAACTTAACTTTGGGCTGCCACCTGTAGATGATTGGTCTGGGTGATCCATGGACACCCAGGGAAACAAACTCCTGCAAATGACTGAAATGAAACCCAGTGTGAGTCTCATACATAATTGTTCTTATGTTTGAATCGATCAATGCAGTCAGCCAACCTGTCACTCCATTTCCTGCAGGGCCTACCTCTTTTCCACTGCCCCTCTGGAGAAGAAAGATGTCCTTCTACAGAAACTGGTCTCTCCTCACAAGATGCCAAAAGTACCTAACACGAAGTCTCATCCCCCTTGCCGCTTAGGAGAACTATGTCCATGTATCTTCCAAGACAGATTTGTTGTTATTTTGGCATTCCATGGTATTTATAGTAATCTTCATCATCATCATAATTCATATGCACTCACTTTTATTCTGTCTCCCTTATTCAACATCTAACTTTCACAGACAAATGGGACTTTGGAAATACTAAGGAACTGGTGATAGTATGTAGTCTGGTGCCCCTTAGTCTTCAAAGTAACATCCTTGCTTTCCTATACTTAAAGAGGGTTTGTGAAGAGGCATTGCCAACTCTCTTATTCCTAGAATGCTTATCTTTATGTATGCCACCTCATTTTTAATGATTTTTAACTTTCTTAAATGCATACTACATGCATACCAAGTTCCATATATCAACTGATGTCTGTAGCTGATTCTTCCTATTTTGAGTCCTGGTACACCTGCAATTGAAAGGCTTAAAGTCGTTACACCAGAATGATTTACTCCTTGACATCATTATGATTAACTCTTCATGGAGAAGATAGCTACTTCTCAATTATGTTTGAGGGCCTTACGACTTGAGGAGTGTAACTTCTTGCATGATCTCTGGCCATCTTCTGCTTCTTTTCATTGTTTTCAGTAGCTGACAATGCTTCAAAGCTATCCATAGGAGTTTCAGTGGTTTATTCCTCAAAAGCAAACAGCATGGTCCTTCTACATACTCTGTTTTCACTTGGAAAAGTTCTCTACCAATCCATTAGGGTAATCCTACTGGTATTCAAAATAGCAATGACACAGCTTTCAGCATGACAGCCACACAGAGTCACCATAGTAGAACAAACTGACAGACAAATGGCTATGGAACAGAAAGATGTATATGTAAAGGGCCTGAGAACACAGGGGGTACTTGACTAGTTTTGTGGATATAATTTATCTCAGAGGATTAGGCTGCCAGTGAGCATCCTAAAAATGGAGGTCATATAGAACATAAGGTTAATGGATGGCTAATGATGTTAAAATGTAAGGTTAAATACAACGCTGATCATACTGAATTATGTAATTTGCTCACATAATGAAGTTGGGTCATTAAGGATTCAACATTTTTAAGCCTGCTGAAACCTAACAACAATGAAAAAGAGTCCAAACACAATTTCCAAGCTTTCAGATGGATAAGGTTAAATTGGGCAAGACAGCAAATAATGAGGGATAATAATGAAGAGCTCAAATCATCCAGTACATTAACAAAATGGATGTGCAGTTAATACTGAAAAAGATGCATTGCTTTACTGTGAAAGTAGCACCCGAGTAGTCAATAAATATACATCGCTGTCAAGTATAATTTTCCTACTTAGATTCATTCTTTTGTTTCATAAGTGTTCTTGAAGTCACTCCTGAACTAATAACAACTTCATACGATCAAAAGGTGAAGCTTCACTTATTAAATATTTGCCTCTCAACATAGTGTTGTTTGGAACTGATGAAGCAATATCAGACCCTTTCAATGCTCAGCTAGCAGGACACCATTTCTATACACGTTTCCCCTGTACATACTGCTGCCACTGCAGTCCTGAAGATATGAGGGGGCTTCAACAAGTTTGTGGATAGATTTCTCTATCATTTAATTCCATAATTCATGAACTTCTCAAAATTCCCTCCTAGACCACTTTGGAATGGTGTCTCCCTTGTCATCCATGAGAGTAATTATATCTGATAACTTGGGTAGGCCATAATACTCTTTTATCTTACCAAACAATATTAATTTTTATTGTCATGAGCAGTTACATTTTATTGGAGTAGTTTGCTTGGGGAGAGCAAGATCACCTTCACACTAAGTAACATATATCCTACTGGTACAGCATGGGCCTCGAAGTAATCTCACCAATTTATAAAAGCACTACAATCACACAGGTCTCCATCCAAGCGGAAGGCAGACAGCATGGAAGAACTTCTGTAATTAAACTATAAAGATCACCAGCAGATACATGAAAACAAGAAAGAGATTCACAGGACTAGCTGACAAAGTCAAAAGTCTTATTTGGGCTTTTAGCATACAGGTTAATTGTGGTGATAAACTGTAGTCTTTATAGTCATCATTTGTGATATTTATGTTACAACACTATTAGTTAACTATGATTTTATCAATGTGATGACATTGTCTCAGGAAAACAGAATTTATATCACTGAATCAACCTTTGTTCTAGAAACTGTGGTAGGCATTTTATAGGTTATCTCCACTTACAATTGCACCAAATTTATAATATAGAGACGGAGGGGAAGACAGCGCGGAGAACCAAAGTCTTTAATTAAACTTCCTGAGCTTACAACTGATTTTAGACTAGCTAACTAAATATATTAAATGAGGAAAAACATATTTTGAACAAATCCAGTTTGTAAAACTGGATTTTCTTGTGGAAAGGAATGAAATAGAACCCACATATCTCACTCAATGTAGAAAAAGAAACTCAGGCTGGGTTAAGGATGTATATATAACCCCAAGAACTAAAAAGATAATCAATGAAAAAGTGAGAACAAGCTTAAGGACTTTTATACATGGTATAAAAATCGTACTAGACAACAATCACATCAACAAAATTCCACATACACCAGAATAGAAAATAGATTATATGGATCTCCTAAAACATAAGCCTACAAACTTAGGGGTGGGGGGAGTGGCATTGATATATCAGGCAAGAGACTGATATCTAAAAGCAAGGATGGCACTTTGAGGACGAAGGTGCAACTGACCCCCAGTCAAGGTATTTTCAATTGCAATTTATACATGTCAAAGTTGAACAAGGACTAAAGAACACTGATGAAGAACTAGTGTGTTTGAATTGCAGTGCATGAGAATAACATGGAAAGTACTGAAGACTTCGAAGAGGCTAAATGTGACTCTCTTGCAAGAAGTATGCCAGAATGCTCCTTAGAGGCAAGAAGCAAAGTCGGATTCCCTATTTTGGACATGTTCCCAGGAAAAACACAATGGCTACAACAATGGACTCAAATACGGGAACAATTGAGAGAATAGCACAGTGCTGGATCATGTTATCTTCTGTGGCGTATGTGATTGCTATGATTGAAACTGACTCAGTGACAGCTAATAAAAGTATCATTTTAAAGTACTCACTTTACCAGGAAAAGGACAAATAATTCAACAAGAAATGGGAATTAGACATGGATGTAGAGTTCACCAAAGACGACCTCTCATCTCGACAGCCAACAAGCAATTTAAAAAGGGGCTAACCATCATGTGCAAATAGAGATATATTGGTCAAAACTATTATGAGATAGGCTCTTACACAAGAATTAGTAGCATACTTTAAAGTAATCGATAAAAAAATACTAGAGAGGGTTCAGAGGTATTGGAGCCCCATTCAGGAAGCACACAAGGTACCACAGTACTGCAAACTAACAAGTGGTAAACATTGGACATTGGACAAGGAAGACCAGAGAAGAGTTGATACATTTTAATTGTGGTGCTGGAGAAGAAAATTGAAAGTCCCATGCACTGCTAAACAGAAAAACTGGTCTGTATTAGAAATAAGAACGGAGTGCTCCTTAGGAGCTAGAATGGCAAGACATTTTCTTCCATATCTTGGAAAAGTGTAAGGATAGACCAGTCCCTGGAAAATGCTTGGTAACGGGAAGGGTGTCCAAAAACGCCCTAAATGAGTTGGGTTTACATAATGGCTGCATCCGTCAGCTCAGGCATAGAAACAATTGCAAGGGTGGAACAGGACAGATGGTGTATAAGGTTGCTGAGGGTGAGGCCTGATTCAATGGTCCCTAACAATAATAACAACTAAGAAATAATGATCAACCTGCATTAAATCTCATGATGTAGGTTTGGAAGTTATGCTGAGTAAAGTTGCTGTGATTGATACCTGCCATTGAGCCAGTTCTGACTTACCACAGAAAAGAACGGAATCAAATATTGGTTTTGTGCTAGACCATAAAGCCATAATTGCAACCAATGTGCTGAAACACCTTGTTCAGGATCCTCATCTTTGTAATTGTTTCTCTACTCTATCAAGCATGGTGTGCATCTCTAGGAACTGGTTTCTCCTGATAATAGGCTAACATATCTAAAGTATGAGAAAAGTCTCCACATCCTTTCCTCTTAGCAGCTTCCTGGTTGTACAATTCCTAAGGTCTGATTATTTTTTTGTCAATCTGTCATACTTTGAATATTCTTCAAGAGCACCTTGATGGAAATGTATCGCTTATTTTCTTGTCTTCCAGATTCAATGATCAACTTCCACATGCATAAGAGGTGTTTGAAAATATCATTGTTTAGGTCTGGTGCAAATTTAGAGAGAATTTATCATATAAATTTAGAAAGATTTAGAAAAATTACCTAGATTTAATAAAACCATTGTAAATCATGCTACATAGACTTTTTCACTCTACAGAAATGTGAATAAAATATAATCAGTTTCCATTTAAGTTGACTCTAATCATATAAAATTAATAATAAAAAATTGTCTACACTATCTGTCCTGGTTTCTGTCTTATATCCTCACTAAAGCTGAAGCTACCGATATTTAAATGTGATGTCAGGGATTTTAATAAAAGTATCTCCCTATACATTGTTTCTACCTTCACCCAAGTTAATATGTTTCCAAGACTAGTTTGTCATTTGTTCCACCTTCTTTGTCTATCCAAGTAACTTTCAAAGAATAATTCTGTATGGGAAAGGAAGACAGTACCCTAAAAGAGAGAGATGGGAGGGAAAGCCATGGATAGGGTAAGTGAGAAGTTGTTCCAGAAGTTGAATGGGGAAAAATTCATGATGATAAACCCCCACCTAAATCACAATACAAAGTTGTTGCTGTTTAAGAGTTGCATCAGGACATAGACATTTCTTGAATTTTTATTGTGGTGGCTTAATATGTCCTTTTGTGATAGACTAATTTCACATAGAATAATGTCCTATAGGTTGATCCATATTATGAGGTATTTCTTAGGTTAATTGCTATTACTTAATACTACAGGGTATCTCACTGCATATCTGTGCATGCATTGTTTTCCATTCAACACTGTTGTCATTGAGATTGTTTCATTTGTTTGCATTTGTCAATGATACTATGATAAACATGGGTATGCATATATGCACCTTCTTAACACCTCTTATTTCTCTGGAATATATGCCTAGTAGTTAGATGGCTAGACCATATTGTAATTATATTTCCAACATGTTAAGGAGTTGGGTAATTTTGAATAATCAATCATGAAGTTCACAGCACAACTCATCACCACCAGTGCTCCTAAGAAATTAAACTTCATATAAGCTTTTACATTTTGCCTTAAAATTTCCAATGTATTGATTGCCATATACAAATGTTATGCATGTTTTATTTTTAAATAATATTTGGGGGCTCTAATACCTCTTAAAATATCTTATATATCAATTGTATCAATTGTACATATATTATCATCTTCATTTCCAACACATTTTCTACTTGAGTCCTTGGCATAAGCTATTTTTTTACTCCTCCCCCACCAACCCACACTATGTGAACCTTGATCAACTATATATTGCTATTTTTATTTTTTATCATACACCGTCCATTGTCTTCACCCAAATTTCTGTTATTCATTCTCTTTTTTGGAGGGATGCTAAATTTCCAAACTTGTGATGGATTCTACTTTATCTCCCTTTCCCCTCCCCACTTTCCCCCTAACCTCATGACATTGCTACTCTCACTACTATTCCTAAGGGGCTTGTCTTTTCTGAATTCCATGTGTTGAGATTTTTATCTGTACTAATGTGTGCTTTCTGATCTTGCCACATTTTTAAGGTAGAACTGAGTCATGATTGTGACTGAGGGAGGAAGCATTCAGGGATTAGATGAGTGATATGTGATTTGTCAGAATTATATTACACCTTCGTTGAATTGTCCATTCCTTATAACTTTTCTGTAGGGGGATCAATTGTCTATAGATGGGCTTTGGGTCTCAACTCATATTCATATTGATATGGTTGTTTGCTTTGAATCTTGTGATATCGGATACCTGATCCCATCAACACCTCATAATTACACAGACTGGTGTGTGCTTCTTCATGTGGGCTTATTTACTTCCTTGATAGATGACTCCTTGCTTAATCTGAATACTTTAAGATCCCAGATACTATATCTTTTGATAGCCAGGCACCATCTACTCTCTTCACCACATTTGCTTCTATATCCATTTTGTCTTCAATGATCATGTCAGGAAGGTAAGTATCAAAGAGTCCACGTTATCAGAACAATGTGCTCTTGTGTGAAGGGAAACCTTGAGTAGAGGCCCAAAATCCATCTACTATCTTTTTTTTTCCCAATCATTTTTCACAATATATAAATAAGCATACTCGTCAAGCACCCTCACATGTCCACTTCTATTATTGCTATCCAATCATCCACCTTTTCCCTTAAGCCTCTAGTATCGGCTTTTCCATTCCTTCCCCTCTTCCCCTGGTCTCTCCTCCCCTCCAAACCTTCAATAGTTTATACATTGTTATTGTTTTGTCATATCATACACTGCCCGACCTCTCCCCCAACCCACTCCTTTGATGCCCATCCTTCAAAGAGGAGCTTGTGTATATATCCTTGCTGTTGGTTCCGTCTCTCTACCCTCCCCTTCTCTCCACCCTTCCAGTATCTCCAATCTAACCATTGGCCTGAAGGGGCCCATCCATCCTGGTTTCCCCATATCTCCAGCTCCCCTCTGTGCCAGTGTGACTTCTCCAGTCCATCTGGATTTGCAAGGTAGAGTTGGGACCATGATGGTTGGGGGACGGGGAGGAAGGCTTCAGGAACTAGAGGAAACTTGTATGCATCATCACTGCCTGGCTACCCCCCGACTGGTCTGTCTTCTCCCCGTGACTCCCCTGTAAAGGGGTGACCAATTACCCACCAATGCACCTTAGGTCCCCACCCTGCTCTCCTCCTCCTATGTAGTGATGTGATTCTTGTTCTTTGGTGCTTGATATCTGCTCCCTTCCCTCCCACGCATGCTGGTGTGCTTCTTGCATGTGGAGTTTGCTGTTTCTGCGCTGAATGGTGACTCGATTATCTTCAAGTCTTTGAGATTCCAGGCATTCAATCATTTGTTAGCTGGGTACCATCATTTCTTCTAGTTTGTTTGCCTTTGTATCCATTTGTCATCAGCGATATTGGGAGTCAATTGGTCCATTGATTTTGATTTTTGTTCCATCTACTATCTTGTCATCTAACATAAAAATAGATGTACATTGACCTCTATCCCTTTCATTATAAATTTATACATTTAATTTTATACATGCCTAGGGCTATAAATCTATAAATAGTTTTGCCTCCTATCTCTTTCCTTCGTTTCCTTTCACCTTTCACCTATCCCATTATCATGCTCAGCCACCATTTGGTTCTCAGTAATTCTTAGATACATTGGACTGGACTAAACCCCACCAGATCTTATACGACCTCCTTGCCACGAAGTTTAGATTGTTTGTTGTTGTTTTATCTCTGAGTTTGTGGTCTCCCCACTGTCCTTCCTCACCCCTTCCTCTCCCATGTCCCCCAGAACCATCGGTCTCATTGTTTTCTCCTTGGGATTGTTCACCTATCTTAAATTGATAAACACAAGGTGAAAGAAAAACTAAAACAAACACAAAGAAAATAAGGTAGCTCTAGGTCAGTCTGCTGACACTTATGTGTCTTTTCCAATCGAGTCTGTTGAGATGCCAGGCCCTGAGGCTGAGACAGAAGTCTATTTTCAGGATTCCTCAGGGACTTGGTTACTTTGCTCCCCTTGCTGCCTTGTGGCACTCACTTCACATTTCA
The DNA here is from genome assembly GCA_004026705.1 of Nesogale talazaci. Classification (NCBI taxonomy): domain Eukaryota; kingdom Metazoa; phylum Chordata; class Mammalia; order Afrosoricida; family Tenrecidae; genus Nesogale; species Nesogale talazaci. The sequence goes on from PVJH01000183.1 coordinate 40,159, forward strand.
CCCACTGTGCATGGAACAGAGCAGACACACTTGTGCAGTTTCTCCTGTACTGTCCCGCATAGCGCTATCGGTCAGTGAGGGAACATCATGTCTTGTGGTGGAGCTGCTTCTAAGATCATCTCTGTGCACTGGCTGCTCTGAGGAGGGATGTCAACCCCACGGCTTGGTGGGCCAGGACAAGTTCCACTCTGTCCCTCTCCTTCCCTTAGTTCACTCCTGTGTTTTCTGGACAGACCCGCCTCTCTTCCTGGGCTTTGATATCACCTTCTTCTGCGGAACGGGTCAACAAAGTTGGGCTTTATTTGAGTCTCATGATCTGTCTGCTAGATTACTACTCCGGGCCAGTGTATTGTTCCCAAGGCTTGGTGCTCCCCATGGGTGTATCAGGGCCTTATTCCCCATCCCTCCCATTTTTTCATTCCTTTTTTCTTCCCTCTCTCTTTTCCTCTCCTTTTTAATTGGCTGCCATATGTAACCCTGAGTTAGGTCAGACCCCTAACAAAGGGCCGGGACCTTGACCCAGAATTTTTGCAGTAAGTAGCTTATCCTTTATGCCCATTATACTTTTTGAGCTGACCTTAGTGAACTCATGCTGTACTTGTCCCTTTGTCCTTGGTTAACTTACATTAGCATAATTTCCTCCAATTCTTCCCATGCTTCATGCATTTATCACTGCTCTTGAGGGCTGCATCGTACTCCATTGTATGTATGTACAAGAGTTTTTTAATCCATTCATCAGTTAATGGACATTTAGATGGTTTCCAGTTCTTCTTGAATGTGAACTGCACCAGGATGACATTGGAATGCATATGTCTGGTCTTGTTCTGCTTCTTACTTCTGGATATGCATAATAGGGGGACTGCTGGGTCATATGGTAGTTCAACTTATATTTGTTTAATATATTTTCAGATGGCTTTCCAGTGTGAAAGTCACATATCTACAAGATGACCAGCAGAGGATCAGAGTTCCTATCTTACCACACCCTCTCCAGCATTGGGTCCTTTCTGATTTGTTGGATGGGACTATCTTTGTGGGTCATATTTTCTTCTGAAAGTTAAATTTCATAAAAAGAAGTAATGCATCATTGAGAGGCATGAGTACAGCTGAGAGTGCCTTGATATCTTCAATAAATATTTTCTTCCATTATTTTATGGCCCTTCTCATTTCTAGTCTGGGAGTACATGAGAAGTATAGAGAAAAATTCTGATTTTTCTTGAGATAGTTACGAACATTAGAATTATGGGCTTCTCCAAGCATATCTATGTGGAAATCTAGCCAAGTTCAACAGTAGAATCCTGATCTTATATTTGTTAAAAATTAAGTACAATTCTTATTTCTTATAAGAATAATTAAAGTCCATGTTTATATTTCTCTCAAGGAAGACCCATAAATGGCAATAACTCTGGCTATTGTTTCTGTAGTTCTTTATGTTTCAGAAAGGAATAGAAGTGAGTGATGTTTCACACAGATAAATAAGTGAAACTAGGTTGTTCTCTGACAAGTTGGTAAGTAGATTTTAAAGAAATGCTAAATTATCATTTCATGTTTTTATATAGGCAGATGCATTTATATAGTAAATATATATAGTATATTGATAGCAAGAAGTTACTCTCCTTGGTGTTTATTTTTATGGTAAGCTAACCTGTATTTATTTCTAAATCACAGTTTCTAATTACATTTTTGATCATTCTAATCATGAAACAAAGAAGAAATATATTTACTTGTTTTTACTGACCTTGCAGAAGCATTTTTGCGTGTGTAATAAAAAACTACAGACAAAATTTGAAAAGCTGAAATTTCAGAGAAGTTAATCATGAGAAAATTATATACATAGTATACAGCAGTCATTCTCAAAGGACATGGGGCTACTCCATGCTTTAAAGAAAGAAAATGGGTGCACCAGGGTTGTATTTTTCACGATGGCAGATACAATAACTATGGTCTTGTGTATTCAAATTGCACATGTTAAGAAACTATATTATAAAATAAAATATTCCATTTTGTGGAGTATAATATTGTTGGGTCTACAAAAATATACTGAAATACGACTATGTGTGAATCACTATTTTAACATCACTGAGTTCCTTCAAGTCAATGTGGTCTATTGTCTGGTTTGAATCCTGGAGAAATCTTACAAAAGGAAAACAGCATTTATGCCTGCAATCACATTCAATACAAGCATTAGATTCAATACTAAGACAAAGCAAACATTATTATGTAATGAAAATGTTTTACAAGGTAGTTAGAAACTGTCAAAAACACTTTTCCCACCTGAGTTAATGATACACTTGTAGGTTTGATCTCAAGTACTCTTCCATGTCCATCCCTTCTGCTGTTAGAGTAAACAAAATAAGCACTTAATAATTACAGCATCTGGAACACTTAGACTCTCTTGTGTCTTATAGATAAAGCAGCTATTGTGTTCTTATTCATTCTCATGAATGCTATCACCATGAAAGTCATCCCTCAATTCTATACAATCCCTTAGGGAAAGAACACGATTAACGCAGATTTCCTTATTCTGTTTTCATCCTCAGACATTACAAAACCAATTGTAAAATCCACAAACATTACAACATCACAGGAAACATCAGGAAACTCTTCCAAAGAAGACACATGGAGAAAAGGGACACACTGTTCAGGAAATGAGAGTACAGCCAATATCAGAAGTCATTTCCCAGGACTAAAATGAATTAGCTGCAATAAACCCAAACACAGAGATAACTCTCCTCCCACATGTGGTTCTGTCATTAGAAACAGGTTATAAATTTATGAAGAAGATATAATATGGAGAGGGACTTCTGTGTCTATGCTTTGAAGGAAGGTATCGCAATAACAGGTTTTATGGCAAGAAGTAATATTTCAATTATCATTGAATATTATGGAACTTAGCATATTTATAAACATCCTGGACTATCATATTGCAGTGACAAAAGATGAACAGCATTGCAGAAAGTTTGATAAACTATAAATGAACAGCAAGGTTTACTTTCCTAATATTGATACAGCCATGCACTGGCTATAAAAACTTATGTATTCTATGTAATCCACTGTAATCCATTTCCATAATTTTTGCTGTTATTTTTGGTTATCGTTAAGTGCCATCAAGTGAGTTCTGACCCATACTAAAACTCTATGTGTGACAAAGAAATATTGCCCAATCCTGTAATTGCCTCCTTTCTTTTCTTTTCTTTTTTTTTTTTGGGGGGGGGGGGTGGCACCACTGCCCTCTGGTGGTCGTGGGGGCTACCCAACGCTACTCCTGAAAGCTGCCGCTGGACTTGAACCCCCAAGCCCGTGAGCCCCAGTCCTGCACTCAACCACTTATACCACTGGGGCTCAGCCACCTCACAATTATTTCTATGCTTGATCCCTTCTGTGCAGCCACTGTGTAACCCGTCCTCCTGAGGGCCTTCCTCTTTTTCACTGCTCCTCCCCATTACCAAGAATGATGTTCTTCTCCAGGGTCTGGTCTCCCCTGACAATACATCCGAAGTCCATACGATGAAGTTTTTCCATCCTTGGAAAAAGCCAGAAATGCTCTGGCTCTACTTCTTCCAAACCAGACGTGCTTGTCCCTCCAGCAGTTCATGGTGATTTCAATGTTGTGTACCAGTACCACAAATCAAATGCATCAATTCTTCTGTAATCTCTCTTATCAGATGTCTGATATTCACATGTATATGAGACAATGGAAAAATCCAAGGCTTGGGATTTTCAACCCTGTCCTCAAAGTCACATTCTTGCATTTCAATACTCTAAAGAGATCATTAGCAGCAGATAGATCTAATGAAACTAATGTTTTTATGTCTTGGTTGTTGCTTCCACGAGAATTCATTGCAAATCCAAGCAAGACAAAAGCCTTGACAACATCAACCTTTATCCACTGATCATGTTGTGAGCTATTGGTTCAATTGTGAGGGTATTGGTCTTCTTTACATTGATTTGTAGTCCAATGTGATGACTGCAATCCTTCTCTTCATCAGCAAGTTCTTTCAGCAAGCAGGGTTGTGTCATCTGCATCTCTCAGGTTGTTAATAAGCCAATCCAGATGCCCCATTATTTTTCAAATAATACAGCTTCTTTAATTAATTCTCAGCCTATAAATTGAATAAGCATGATGAGGGAACACAACCCTCATGCAGACGTTCCCTGATTGTAAATCATGCCATTGTTGACTGTGCTGTTGTAGATAACAGAAGGAAATACTGCTTGATTCACGATGGTTTCTGTGTTTTGAGCCAATTGGAGCCACTGTGTCAATCGATTTTCTTGAGGGTCTTTCTCTTTTACCCTGCATTGGTTCTTTACCAACCATTAGGTCATCATCCAGGGGGCTGTTCTTTTCTGATAGTTTATCCACAGTAAGTCAAATAAAACCTCACCTACCTTGCTTCTAGGAGGATTTTGGTTATACTTTCTCTAAGACCTATTTTTCTATTCTTTCAATGTTCTTCACAAACAGCAAATTCTTTTTGAGACTGCAAGTGTTTAAGTACCACAATCATATGAAGTGATTGAAAAAAACAAGACTTGTGTAAGTTTCACCTTAATCCTAAAAGTGGAATCCTTGTTTATCAAGACATTAAATGGTCAATTTTACAGTATGATGAGCCATTTTGTTTCTTGATTTGTTGACAATGCTTCCATGAGTATTTATTGTGGATTCAAAAATATATAATAAAATCCTTTATGAGGTCTATAATTTCTCCTTTTATCATGATACTATCTACTGGTCCAGTTGTAAGGAATTTTATTTTGTTTGTTTGACTTTGAGTTGTGATCCAAAGTAAAATCTACATTTCATGATACGTAATATGTGAATAATGTTGTCCAACAAATATGACTCTCTCCACATCTGTCAAGCTGCTATTCTGTGTTGCTGTGATACTTTAAACTTGGTAACAATATTTTCAATCCAAGGAGGATCATCATATTGGACAGATTTCAAAGGAATTTTCATACAGCATAAGTTAGAAAAAATAAATGCTCTGTCACTTCTAACCAATTAGCTACAAAAATACTAAGTAATAACAGGTATGGTGACCCATAATATGACTCAGTTCATATATAACCTCAATATGAGAACTGTCTGCTCAAAACAAAGTTGATCTTAAGGATGTGAATGGAGCAAAGTTTCTGGACTTCATTTGCTGATGAGCCACTACTACTCAAAAAAAGCAGAAGTAGTTTCACATATCCAATATTTTCCAGAACATGGTAAAAATGATATATGATTTGAATGAAATATAATACATAAATGTCAATAGCTTTGGCATTCATTTACTGAGCTGAAATGGACTGATATTAACCACTTTGAATCTGATAATCATATGCTTTTCTATGTTAAGAATAAACTCAAGAGGGATAGTTTTGCAATCACCAATAACAAAAAATAAAGAACACTTAATATCTATCTTAGGGTACCCTTTGCGACAGGGTAATACATATGCACCTACAAGTAAATATGGATATCCAGAATGCTCCTTAGAGGAAAGAATGGTAAGACTTTGTCTCAGGTATTTTGGACATGTTGTCAGAAAAGACAAGTCCCTGAAGAAGGAAATTGTGTTAGTCTGGGTAGACTAGAGAAACAAATTCATAAGCACACATACATATATAAGACAGAGTTTCATATAAAGGGAAATAGTTCATTAAGTAAACATCCTAACACAGTCCATTACAAGGTCATAAATCTGATATTAGCCAATATGACCAATATCAATCTATAAAGTCCCCTTCAGTCTCACAGAACACATGCAATGAAGCCAAATGCAGCATGATCACAAGCCAGTGGGTAAAAAGTCTTTGGATCCAGTGGTGCTGCAAACATCTCAGAACTATCAGGGATCTGTGACTTCTCTGGCTTCAGAGGTCTGCTTGGATACATGCAGCTTATCTGATGCAGCGCAATGTCTCTTAGGGGAGTCAGCAGAGAGAGGGAGGTGTTTCCCATCTCCATGGAGGAAATACAAACTATTTCAGAATTCTCAGGGGAAGACCATGCCAACAAAGAGGTCTCATTGGCTATGATCCGATTGACAGACTAGACTCTACCCCTACTCATAATCCTCTCAAATTGTCATCAGATTATGTAAATACCACAATCCACTCCTTATCAAGTTGACCCTTTCACATAACTCTTTAGCCATATATAATTTTCAATCCAACAATAATAAAATCATATCTGTACCTAAAGGGATAAAAATAAATGTAAACAATTCAACATGTGCCACAGTAATTTAAACAAAGCATTTAATAAGTGAACAAAACAAAAATATCCTATACTTAACAATTGCAGTTAAATAACATATAAACCTTGATTTTATAATCCTATGAATATATTTCCCCACCTATGAAAGTTTGTAAGCCAATCATTTCATGCTTTTATCCCCCCCACCCCCAATTTGGGTACCCAATTTCTACATTGCCCACTTACATCAACCCAATGCTTGGAGGAGACAATAATATTTTTTGATGTGAAGAATCTTCATCCCAGTTGGAACCTTGTGAAATCCGCATCCATAAGCAAAGCAAAGTCAGGATAAGCCATCCATAAGCTCCACAGCGATATGCACCAGTACATAGGCTCAAAAATCATTTCTTCATCTGGTTGGGTTATTATCGGCTTAATTGGGCTGCCTTTCTTAGTCTCACCAAGGTGTCCATTGGCGGCTTTACCTTAGACCATGGATCCATCACAAATTCTCTACAACCTGAGCCCCTTGTGCCAAGTCATGAACTTCAGACCAGTTAACCCATTCTCATCTTCTCCTCTGGTGTCTGTAAACCAGATCCACAGACATCAGTGGCCAGAATCAACCCATCTCTCTACTGCTGCTTTTCTCCTACTTCTACTCAACAAATGGATTCACCTGTTCACCAAACAAGCATTTCAGCTTGCCCGCAGGCTTCTTTTAACCTTCACTTGTAGAGAAGAGTTTCCTTCATGGTACCAGGTTGTTTTTTTTTTCCAGTTTCTGACAAAAAACACTAGAGTTCAAACTTCAAAAAGCTCTTTTTCCATTTAATTGGTAAATCTTGTCCTTAGGTAAATTTCTTGGAATGCAAAGATCCTGAGTATTTCAAAGCACTGAGTGGGGCTATCATCTCAGAGCATTCTTTGTGTCCTAAACACATGTAAAGACCAAAATAATGATTTAAGGCAAGTGGGTGCACAAGCTCTGTTTTCATTCTTCCCCAAATTATTTCTATACATCCTTATATCTACAATAATAAACATAATAAATCAGTATACACAATATAGAATCAGATACTAAAAAAAATTCTTAAAACAGTCAAGTTCAGTACTTATTTAGCTTGTCTTAATCTTTTTCTAAACTAGTATATTGATACAAAAATATGGGGTTAGGCCTCTGAGAGGATCAAATCAGATTCATGTCAGCCACTTTGATCTTCTGTAAGCCATTTTCCTTAAGAAGTATGATTTCTGAGAAATTCAAGTGACAATTTCTACCCCTAAGCTCAAAATATACATTAACAACATTCATATTTTACCATTTCACACAGGAATAACCAAAGACTAACACCAAGCAAAATAATCAAAGGTTTAACTTCCCATATTATTTCTAGAAAATAACCCAGTAAACTGCATGGATATATCTGACTTCTGGCTAGCCAAAAAAGAAATGCTATTATAAGGGACAGAAGTCAAACAAACGTCTCTCCATTTTTATGATTTATTTCTCTAGCACCCCACTCCCAAGGTACCCTAATGTGTGATTCTAGCACACTAGAGAAACAAATTCATAAATACACATATGTATATAAGGGAGAGAGTTAATGTACAAGAGCAATTGAACATTAAGAAAACATCCCAGCCTAGGCCTGCCAAAACCGTGTGGTTTGTCTGGCTCAGGGCACTAGGTTAGTTCCATGTGTCTTGTCAGCTGCATTGTCTCCCAGGGAAGTCAGCAGAGAGAGGGAGGTGTCTCCTGTCTCCAAAAAGGAAGTGCCCAATTTTTCAGAATTCTCAGGAGAAGACCATGCCTACACAGAGTTCTCATCAGCTATGATCCTATTGACAGACTAGACTCCACCCCTACACTCATAATCCTCTCAAATTGACACCAGATTACCACAGAAATTATTCCTCATAAAGTATGTTATTGAAAAAGAGGAAGATTTTTGATAGGATGAATTCACCTAGTGGTTGTATAGAGGCTAAAACCTAAGAAAATGATGAGAACGGAACAGTACTGGGCAGAATTTTATTCGGTTGTACATGGCATCAATATGAGTTGGTGTCAACTAAATGGCACCTAGCAACAACAGCAAGAAAGACATATTCGTACAATTATGATTCAAATTGATAAGCTAATTACTAACAGCATTTAAATATTTTGTGCTAGAGGAGAATATTGAAGATACCATCAACTGCTAAAAGGATCTGCATTAGAAGAAGCAATGACAGACTGAAGACGTAATGGCAGACCTTTGTCTCACATACTTTGGACATGTTATCAGAAGTGTCCAGTCCGTAGAGAAAGACATCTTCTTTTGTAAGATGGAAGGGCAATAGAAAGTAGGAAGGACCTGGACAAAAGTGATTGACATGGTGACTTAATCAATGGACTCAGACAATTTTCAGGATGGCACAGGACCATGCAATGTTTAGTTCTGTTGTGCACAGTGTCACAATGCATTATAGCCAACTGGATGGCACCTGATAACATCAACTTTTCATATGTATAAGTCAATATATAAATCCAGTAAGCTTTACTTGAAAACTTTCATCAACATCTTCAATGAGAAATTAATCAAATGTAAAACGAAGAACAGATAACATGTGGGATGGCTAGAAGAACATTATATATGGAGAGAACAAGTCATGAAAAGGACAATAAGATCAAAGTGGATATGAAAGGGACCCTGAAACTTCTTTTGGAAGGTCGAGCATTGCAGTGAATACTTTATAACTTCTCTAGACATATCTAGTAGCTTTTACTCCAACCAAATTACTTTTTCCTGATGGATCTCGTAGGAAATATTGGTGGGTGCATATTACTCCATGGTGAGTGATTTTAAGAGATTTAATTGGGATAGACATCATGCCGGTATAAAAGACACCATCTCAGAAACAGAAAGGGTAAATATCACCATGAGTACAGAAAAGATTCAAAGATAGGGCATATCCTTTGGTCCATGAGACTCCTGTACATTGAACCTCATTGACCCAAAGCATCCCTTTTACCGCAGAGGAGTGGTAGCGGAGCATCAACTAAAGAGTCAGGAATCAGAGCATGGAACAGCATGGTGGAGTCCCCAGTCTTTCCCTTTCCCAGCATATCAGGAGGAGGGTGGCTTTTGAAGTTGGATGCCTCTTAGGTGAGGGATATTGGATTCCCAATAACACGGGAATTTCTATTTTCAGGAAATGTTTTTATTCTTTAATTTCCTATCAATCTAAATAACCATAACATATTAAAAATATAAATGTAGTTTCGCTACCAGATATACTTCAACTAAATGTATTTAATTAAATGTATTTAATTGAATGCTTTAAAAATGTCGCACTCAGTGTGACACCCAAGGTACATCAGCTGAGTATCTTCCAGTTGAGACTTAGAGAATAATGTAATGTTTATTGAGAATTTATTGGAAACTCTGAAATAGCTTTGAAACATTGTTGTACAAGAGGCTGCTGTTTGAATAGAACAAAGGGAAACTACCTGGTTTAAAATCAGGAGTAGTGTGTGTCAGGGTTGTATCTTTTACCATACTCATTCAATGTATATGCTGAGCCACAAGAAGCTAGACAGTATAAAGAGAAGCACTCCATTAAGATTTGGAGAAGGCTTATTATTATCCTTTACCATATGTATGAAGCCGCTTTGCTATCTAAGAACCAAAAGGAATTAAATCATTTATCACGGAGATCAGGGACTACAGCTTTAAGTGTGTATTATAACTCAATGTGAAAAAAATATTATAGTCTTTGGAACAGGAACAATAGTCAGCATCATTGAATACATAAAAACAATTCAAGTTTTCAAGGATTTTATTTTGCTTGCATACACACACAAGAGATCATTTGTTCTCCATACAGAAGCAACAGTCAAGGAATGAAGAACTACATAGGCAAACCTGTTACACAGATATATTTAAAACATGAAAGATTTCGCTTTAAAGACTGAGGTGGGTCTTCTCTAAGCAATACTATTTTAAGTGTTCTCATATACTTGTGAATGCCGATGGACCTGGTGAAAATACACAAATTCATTTATGGTGTTAGAGAAGAATATTGACGGAAATCTGTCTCAGAATAGATACAGTCAGAATACTTTGTAGAAAGGAGGTTGGTGAGATTTTCCTCCTATCTGTCAACATGATGTCAGTAGAGACCCGTACCTGGAAAAGGACAACATGCTTGACATAGTAGGGGGTGGGGCAGTGGAAAAGAGCAAGACCCTCAGGGTGATGGACTAGAAAGGTGGTTCCACAGGGGGCTCACACATAAAAACTGGAAGTAGAGTATGCATGACAGTGTTCTGTTCTAATGTGCATGGGGTACATACAAGGAAGAAAACAGTGATACATAAACTGAGAGCATGTGTACACAGATGTAACCATGTGTGTGTGAGAGAGAGTGTGTCTAACATACATTGCGTGGCAAACACATATTAAATACTAAAAGTTTGTTGTGCAATTTGGAGTTGTATTTCACATTTAAAACTTGCCTGTGGTTAGTTGAAAGGAGTGAATATGTCTAAAGTGCAAAATAGTAGTACAGAATACTGCAGTTCTCACCTTTGTGCATTTTTCTAAGGAAGAATTTTAAAACTGGGGTGATGTAAAGCTTTCCTTTCACGATAGAAAATAAAAACCCAGTGATGTGACTATCCATGTAAAATGAGCATCTAGTTATTAGCAAGTTTTAAATAGATGACCTAGATAACTTAATTACTCGTTATGTCATTGATAATAAATTATATCATCATATTAAATGCTTATGATGTTAAATGCTTATTATTTTGCTTGAGAGTAACTAGAGAGAAGGACTATTTTTCCTGAGGGAAAGTAAAAGAACTGAGATTACAATCATGATTTATTACATCATCTATGTAAGTTGTTCCCTTGCCTACAGAGGGCGTGGATATGACTTTGTGGAACACTATACAAACATTGCACCCTCATAAGTTCAAGATGAGTTGTGTACTTAATTTCAATTCTATGTTTAGCAAACACAAAGTTATAGGGAATAATTCTGCTCAGTACTTGCCGTGATAAAGAGATCAATGAAGATATGGGTGCTATAACAAAATGAGATGAAGAATTCAGAAGATACCCAACTGCCAACAAGTAGACCATCTTGGGTCTGAAAGACTTTTAGCCAACTAAGTGAAGCATCAACTAAGTACACATTGAAGAAGTACACCACCAAATGTGATTGAAGAAATGGAAATAAAATCCAAATCAAAAGGAAGAGTATCAGAATGTAGATCATGAACAGCAAACTTGCAGAAGACTATGGATAACAATGGAAGTCCAAAAGTCTCCAGTAAGTGCCCTCTGACTATTGAGGAGTGTGAGTAGCCTTGCTGTTATGCAGAGAGCATTATAAAGTTAATTAGGGTAGACGTAGTTAGGTTAAAATACAATGCCCATGATTTGATCTCCTTTTTGACCCATTTTAAAGCCAATTTTGAATATTTTCTCTATTCCCTTTGATTGAGAATGTTCTATGTTTTGTCAAATCATTCTTGCTGGAGTTGTTTGTTTGCTGACTTTGCACAACTTTGTGTGATTATAATTGCTGAGCTTTGAGGAATTTTTTGGTATGATTTCCTGTTGATGAATTCTAAGGTAAATAGATCAATTGGGACAATAACTGGATAGGGAGAGGAAAAGGAGGATGGGGAAAATGAGGAGCTAACAACAAAATGAATGAGAAGGAAATATTCTGGAATTGATTGTGGTAATTATTGCACAAATATTTTTTGCTTTGGGGCTGAGCCCCGGTGGCATAGGGGTTGAGTGCCGGGCTGGTGCAGGGTTGGCTGTTCAAATCCAGCAGCAGCTCTCTAGGAGCAAGGCTGGGCCTCCCAGGGCAAAAAAATATTTTTCGCTTTTATTTTTTAATAGTTTCATTGACATATCATTCACATCAGTCCAGAAAAGTCTCTTCCTTCTTGTATTCCTTGCTATGAACTCCCCATTACCCTCCAATCTCCCCTCCCAATGACTTAAGCCACTCATTCAATTACTATCTCTATAGATTTATTTGATTGGTTGGTTTGGTTTTTGTTTTAATATGCAATTTTGTTGAGGATTCTAACAGTTCTTAGAATAATCCATACTTCAATTGCATATATGCTTCCATCCTCATTTCCAAAATATTTTGAATCTGTATAAGCCCATGGTATCAGCTCTTCTTTTGTTCCCTCTTTTCAATACCTTCCCACCCATGTATACCCTGAGTAATCAATAAATTATTTTTGTTTTCACATTTTACACCATCCACAGTCTCCCTTCACCCATGTTTCTGCCATTTGTGCCCGGTAGGGGGGTTGGGAGGATGGTGAATTGGAGGGAGAAAGAGGAAGCCAATCACAATAATCAATGCACACAAATCTTCTTAACATGATTTAATGATTAAATTATATTATATGTGAAGTATACCAATAAAACTATTTTTAAAATGCAATGGGAGACTATAAAAATAATGTCTACCCATTAAATCTAAATGTAAATGACTGATGACACCTTCTGCAAGGCTTCCATTAGTTTTAAAAATACACTCTTAATTCCAGTATATTTATGTATAGCACTGGCAGACAATTGTTTTGGAATCTCTTGTTTAAAAATGAATCACCTGTTTTCCACTCAGGATACTACATCACAAATAATTATCATCTTAGTAATTGCTATTTATAAATGGAAATATGCTAAACATTTGGGGCATATACGAAACAGAAAATTATCTAAGAATGGCAAAACTTAAGAGCAATGGTGGGCTTGAGCGAAAAAAGAACTCTTTGAACATATTATGTTCAAACTCCTTACTCTCTGTTGACATCTGGGGCAGCTGAACTCATAAAAATCTTCATTTACAGAATAAATAAAAGAAGTAATTCTTAGAATACTGTTGTCTAATTGTAGTACTTTGTCTGTCAATTTTCCAAATGAACAAAAAAAGCCCAAAGATTTTGTTAAACTCATAATGTTGGACATTTTCAAGCTTCAAAACAATAATGAAAATGTTTTGTTAGGCTATTTTCCATTTCAGTCAACAAAACCATGTAAGATGTCCCTCCTATGTAATGGTATATGTGTCTTCTCTGTCTTGAAATGTAAACTGCAAAATGAAGACAAGCCAATATTGTTACACGTCTGATTTCCTGCCACTGACAATTTTAAAGGCAACAGAGAAATCATTGCTAATGACTTAAGAGTTTACATGTACTGTGCTTACTTATTATTTCAATGTATATAATATAACGAACCTGATATGGAGAAGGAATGCAGGGAATAAAATATTTCTTTCTGACTGTCGACAAGCAATGGAACAAATGAGATTTGTGGCAGAGTTGGAAGTGATTTATAGTTGTGCTTGTTCTTCATTTAGAAGAGGAAATTAAAACCACACTTGCATATGATTTTATGTTTGATCACTAGAGAATAGTTGCTGTGAATTAATTATTGTGAACTCGATTACCCTGGTTCACCCCAGGTGCTACCTCAGAGTATCTTCCAACTTAATGTCCCAAGAGAAGAAGAATACTTTTTCCCCGTTGTTAAATTTTGCAAGAAAAGAAATGGCATTTGGTGTTTCACTGAGCAATCATTTATTACTTAGGAACTAATTGAATAATCTCATGGAAAGAACATTGTTCAAAGAAAGATTAAATTCTCAGTGACTATTTATAGACTCTTAGGAAGTGGATGTTTATAGTTTTCATCATATAAGACTAGAATTAAGCACTTAAAACTATGCACAGATATTTCTAAATCTTCAAGTGTAACACTTCCTAGTTTATTTCATAAGTAAATGTTGAAAATATTGATATAATTATGAAAATATTCAGTTCATTTACCCAACATTTAAGGCAGGGAAAATATTTTCAAGACAATAGAAAAATATGATATTGAATCATTTGGAAAAGTTCCAAGATATGCCAAATAAGCAATTTATCTAAAAGATGTTAAAATAAATATCGCTAAACAAATTTTAAAAAATACCTGAATATAGTGAATCATAAGACACAAATACTCTTTGAAGAGAATGCTTTTGAAACCTACTGAGCTCAATTGTATAAAATGAAAATAAACTACAAACCAAAAAATATTTTTAAAAGATTTAAAAATATGTTTGTATTGAGTATACATTTTCAAAATTAACTGCTACTGAGTTTATGCCAAGCCATAGTGACGATAGGACAGGGTAGAGTTACCACCAATGAGTTTCTGAGACTATGCTCTATTGAAATAGAAAGACTGGCGTTCCCCCTTGGGATGACTGGTGGTTCAGAACTGGTGAACTTGCAGATAGCAATCCAATATGAAACCACTGTACCACCAGAAGTCCTTAGTGTATCTAAGGAATATACAAATCAAAGATGTTGACTGAGGTTTGGTTGCCATAAATACTCTTACATGACTAGGAACGTAAGTGATATGACAATCCAGGAAAGATTGTTTTAACAGAGTAAGTGGCTTTGTAGATATTTTCCCATCGGAGATATTTAATATTTCAACTTAATTTCAATGTATGAAGTTGTCTTGATGTCTCCTTCATTCTAGTTTCTCAACTGGGATTCTTTTTTTGCTACTTTCTTTACTTCTTTACTTTTGGGACATATATATATATATTTTTTTTTTTTCTTCAACGATATTTACTGCTGAAAAAGGGTCAGTAGGAACTTGAATTGAGGATTCTGCAGAAGGAAATGAGAACAAATTCTGGTCCAAAAGTAATCCTACCTTTCTGGTTAGCACAGATATCTTTGGCAGAACAAAAAAAAAAAAACAAGTGTTTCACAGAGATTGTACTAATACTAACCATATACTTCTCTCCTATCCAAACTTGAAATGCACAATGAAATAGCTTGAAGTATATCTTGTCAGAATTCTTTTTCTTTTTCTTCTCTGCATTACATAATAGAAATTAATTCAGCCCGTCACTATTAATTTTTAAAGAACTTTCAGTTAGAAAGGATGTTTTAAACTTTAAATACAAATACTTAAATATGCATTTAATAATTTATAGTTAATTGATATTTCATAATACATTGACATTTGTATTCATTTAAAGATTTAATGAGCCTTTCAAATGTTTAGCTCTTCTTTCAATAATTAATTACCATGTATTATTCTTCAGTGTCTAAATAGTATAAGTTATTTATGTAATTCATGAAAAAAATAAATATAACAAAAAGTGATTCGGTTAGCTAGGCTACTATAACAAATCACTCCAAATGTAATGGAAAGCAATATCTGCACAGAAATGATACAGAACAAATGAATGCTATCAAATGTCTTCTCTATTGAGATTAAATCTTCCAACTTACATTCAAGTTGCCACTCAGCCATGTTCTTTTCACAATGAAAAAATCAGTGTTGCACTAGTTCATGGCCCTTGCCTTTATTTAAGGATCGCCGGTGGTACTCAATTGCTAAGAGAAAAATTGATACTGAAAACTTACCAGTTTCACTACAGAATAAAGGTACCCCAATCTATACCTCTAAACATCACAGTCTCAGAAATCTTGGGATAGTTGTGCACCCTCTGATAGGGTCAATTTGAGTTGTAAGCCACAAACAAGTGGCGATAGGTTTTGAGTTATGGTGCTGCTGTTGTAGTTATTTTTAATCTACATTTGGTGCAATTGGTTTTAAGTGCTCAATGTTCTCTGTGTCTACTCAAATGGCTGGGAATTTAAGACTGTCTCAGCCACTGTAAGTCATGTGAAGCATAGTCTTACTCTCACATAAGGGGTTGCCAAAATTTGGAATAAACTGGCCTTACTCAGTTATGTTTCTTGTCATGGCTTTGTGTTGCTGTTGTTATTATTGTTATTATTGCTGGGTAACCTAATATCAGTCCCTAATCAGAGACATTATGTGCAAGGGAACAAATCAATACCCCGTCAATCCTGGGCCAGCCTCACAGTTGTTTCTATACCTGAACACATTGTTGCTGCATTAGTGACAATCCATGTCTTTGAGTGTCTTGCTCGATTTCACTATGCCTCCATTTTAACAAATGGGAAAACCTTCTCCAAGGACCGGTCTCTGCTAAAGACATATCCAAAGGATCCTAGAGGAAGCCTTGCCACCCTTGCCTCTAAGGAGCACTCTGACCTTCTTCCAAGACAGATTAGTTTTTCCTTTTCATAGTCCAGAGTACTTTCAATAGTCAGAGCTAACACCACATTTCCAATTTATTGATTCTTCTTTGGAATTTCTTATTCAAGGTCCAACTATTGAGTGCATGGAGAATACCATGACTTGGGCCTAGGGCACCTTAGTCCTGGAAGTAACATCATTGCTCTTCAACACTTGAGGGCTTATGCAATGGATATGTCTTTTGATTTCTTGACCGCTGTTTTCAATGACATTGACCAGGTTTCTAAAGAAAACGAAACTCTTGACAATTTCAATCCTTTCCCCATGTATCAGGATGCTGTGCATTGGTCACACTGTGAAGAGTTCTAATTTATTCATATAGACTTGCCATTCACACTGCCATTTGAAATCTTTTGAAACTTTAGATAATGTGATGATAGAGACATGATTTTATGTAACTGAGTGGACTATCTAGTACAGCAAATGCTAATGAATATTTGCTTCAGGATGGATAAAGGGGGAGAAGTTAGAACATTAAAATATTTTTCCTACCTTGTGGGCAAAATTTAAACAAATTTAGTATAATCCCCCAATAATGACACTCTAAGAAGTCAGTATTTTTCACAGGAAATATCAGTCTATCTTGCCTACTTCTTCTTATCTAGTCTCTATAAAAGAAGACCTAGATGTGTAATGGGATACACACTCAGCTGTTAACCAGGTCAGCAGATTGTACCTGCCAACCACTTGGGAGCAAAAAATGAGGTTTTCTGCTCTTGCAAAAATTTGAAATCTAAGGCACACAAAGGGGCAGTTCTACTTTGTGCAGTGGGGACTCTGAGTTGGAACTGACTTGAATGAGTCTGATAATGTCCTTTAAGTTTTAGTCCAGGTAGGTGGCTATTAAATATAAAAAATGTTATTTACTTGCTTCCTAGTGATCCTATAGAAGAGAGTAGAATAATTCTACAAGGTTTCTGAAGTCATATTGTCACACGCAGACTGCTTCACCTTTCTACAGAAGCGAGTGGGTTTAAACTATAGACCTTTTGGTTAGAAGTCTAAAGTTTTCTCAAGTCCAACCTGGGCTATGCATTGAATGCAGACAGTATGCTTATTAAAGTCATTAAATACATATAAGTGAGACACACATCCTATAAGTGATATATATAAATATTGTAAGACAATATAATAATAATCCCAGAACTTATTCCTGTGCTGTTCACTCAATTTATCAAGTGTTTTACGAGTGTTGCTTCAATTCTTCCTAAGGAAACTTGGTGAATTAAGGAAGAAACTCATTTCACAGAGGAGTTCAGGTAATCTAGTTTCTCAATTGATGGGGTCTTAATTTAGAGCCATTCTTCCTATCCTAATGCTCAGTATTCTTTTTTGTTTTCTTTTACTTTCTCTTTCCACCCTATACCAAGCAGAGATTGAATGGAAGTAATCCTAACACCTTCTTCCTTCCCTACTATCTTTTCTCCACCACACCCCATACATGCATAACCGCCTTCTAAGATTAAGGAAGCATCATTATATAGTTGATATTATTTAGTGACCATGTATTATAATATAATCTAAAAGGACCAGACTAAATGTGCATATGATGGTTGCTTATAAATTCTACACAGTTAATGCATCTACTTTTTCTTACACCCAAGGAAGACTCTTTTCCTACACAGTAAAGAGTAGCCAACTATCATGAAAAATAACCTGCAAGTCCAAAATAAGCTTCCCGTCTATTCCTAAATTTTTGTCTTTATCAGAGACATCAGCATCATCCAAATGTCATTTTGCTTTTAAGTGAAACTCTCTCTCTCTCTCTCTCTCTCTCACACACACACACACACACACACACACACACACACACACACACTGATTATGGCAGAATGAAAGGATATGGTGGTCTGGAACTCCGATAGCAGTTTCCAGATACTACACCAAATCAGAAACTAACTTCATTTTGACATAATACTATCAGAGAATGATTCATCTGTTCAATCATTGTAAAGATAATTTATGGCTATATCAATGCATCTATTATAGATCCTGATGTCATAGAGCAATGGTTCTCAAACTTCTTAATGTTGTGACCCTTTAATCCAGTTCCTCATGATGTGCTGACCCCTTGACTTTAAAATTATTTTCATTGCTATATCATAATGGTTATTCTGCTCCTGTCATGAGTCAGGAAACCCCTGAGAAAGAGCTGTTCATACCCCAAGGGGGTCGCAACCCACAGGTTGAGAACCACTGCAATAGAGAAAACAACAGTCTGATACAATGTGGGGTTCAATGGTCAATTATCACAAATGGGAAGCATTACACAGTTTGGGCTAGTGTATGCAAAATAATTAAGAGTCTGACTTTTTGCTTGTTTTGAGGGTATGGCTTGCATCATATGAAATTATTTTTAATAAATTAAAAGCATTCCTATTGGAATAAGAGCATACTTTTGTTGCATATTCATATAAGCAAATATTTATTAAAATTACATTTTTAGTGACCCTTGGAGACACTATATAGAACTCTATTCCCCGGGGTTATCAATAACTGATGCTTTCAAAAGTAAATCAACAGTCCTTTCTTCTGTGGCACTGCTGGTGAATCTCAGCTCCTAAACATTCCGATAGCACCTGAGGATGTGCACCAACGTCTCCCACTAATCATTTGATCCCCATCATTCCCTCCCTTACTCCTCAGGGTAATACTCCTACATATCTTTTGTAAAGTGCCCTGGTGAATCTGTTGGTAAAGTGCTATTTATTGCAAAGTCTGCAGCAGTCATTTTGTTGGATAGATGAAGCTATCTGCTTCTGTAGAGATTTAAAAACCTCAATATGTATATACAATAACTATGAGTCTGACTGTATTCAATGGCTTCAGGTTCTTTTGTGTCGAATTCAATGAACTCACTCAGCTAAAGCAAAATATACTCTTCATCTAAAAATATTTAACAATCACACTACACAGTCTGAAATTCAGTATTTGAGTTGATCAAGTAAAACATAAGGAGATATAGGCTAGAATGTGCATCTTGAATGTTCTAATTCAGGGGTACTTATACTTTTTCAACATGTGAACTACTTAGAAAATAGCCAAGTCAAAATATCTACCAATTACACAAATGCAAAACATATATTTATTTCTTTATACATTTATTCATAAATGCATTGAGAATTCTTTACCTGTAAAATGTATGTTTATGTACCCTGCATAATCACATGAGTCCATATTGTACAACACAACAGGATTAACTATGTACATTGTTTGTCATTACCTGAGTTTACTCTGACTTGCTTTGAATGGAAGGACAGTGGGATGCATAGTCCGAACAGTAGCTGCTGACAGTGGGCCTCAAACAAACTTCTAAATGATCATCAGTAATGGTGGAACAGTACTTGGACTCAAGATATTTCTATGTGGGAAAAGGCTGAATCACATAAATAAGTAGAACAGAATAATATAGTCACGGAGGTAGCATATTTTCTTCTGTTTGTGTACTTTCCCTCTGCAAGTAAGTTCCAGAGCTGTTCTTGCGCGCTGGACTTTACCTGAATGTCGATTTGTAGTATAAAAATCTCCCATTCCATATGAAAGTGGTATGCTTCTGTTTTCTTGGTCCACTTCCTCTACCCTTTCTTATGTTTAAGAGAAAAAACACAAGGCCTAAAAGCTTCACTTGTCCATTTTGCTGCTCTTAGCACAGTTTTTTGCACATGCATTCAACAGCTAGTATTGCGTCTGATTGGCTGTGCTGAAATATCAATTAAGTGATGGGATAGAAGATAGGCTTACGTCTATTTTTTTAGCATTATGTTGTATACTCTGACTACATTTACAATTGACTAATAGATCACTATTGACATACTGCTTGCCCCTGTTCTAATGGGGAGAGAAAGAAAAGCACTCATCTTTTCCTCAGTTCTACCAGACATACACTAGTGAGAGGTGGAGTATACCATGGTTCTGGTTATTGACTTACTGCACTCTGGAATCCAGACTCTGCTGTTCAAAGACTTTTAACTTGCACTCCTTCCCTCCTGGAAAGGTTTATACTTTTTATAAGCATTTGGCTTATTAATCTTCATAACATCATTGAACCGCCCTGTGAAGTTATCAAAGGGCAAAAGAAAGGGCAGCAATAATTATCCTCATTTCACAGAGAGGGGAGATTATTACAGGAAAGCAGTTCAATTAATGTATCTAATAAGTTGTGGGAAAAGACACCGAAAAGAGACTAAGTTATGGAAAACCCATCCACTCATCATTCCCTTAACCTTTCATTCACTTGTACAGTTTTCGAATAGTTTCTGATGAAGCATGGCTTGAATTTCCTAACAGAAGATTTTGTAAAACCAGATATGCCTTTTGTATTTGCTAGATATTGTATGGCTGTATCTCTCCTCTCTACCTTTAATGGGAAGCTTTTGAGCTGTATAACTTAAGAGGTCAACATGTGTCAGTCACACAGAAAGCTGAAATTATACAATAGGCAGCCTTCCTAAGAGTGAATTCTCCATGCAGAATGGATTTTTGAATTTTTTTTCAGTAGCGGGTATAAATTAATCTTTTTGAAAATCACAAGTTGGTAATATTCAAAGTTGAAATCAACTCTATGGTATTTACACAGGTCATGTATATGTTCTGGAAATATATATCCTCCTTCAGCAATGTACCATATGTACTTGTGTATAAGCCAAGTTTTTCAGCACATTTATGCAATTTTGGGGGTAGAATTAGTTGCCTAAGCTAATATGCAGCTTGGCTTATACTTGAGTGTATAGAGTAAGTCTGAAAACTATCCTTTCTTTCTTTATCCTTTAAAAGGGGAAATACTTAGAGGCTTCATCCTTATAATGAGAAAAGGAAAAGAGCTGGAATCAGCAATGTTTCACCATCAGTACTCTAAATCAAACACAGAGCTACATTGATGAAAAATTCCTTCCTTCTTTTAGTTATATCTTAATACCACTTTTCCGACTTTATATGCAGCAAATAGGAGCCCTCAATGATTAGAAAAATCAGCTGCTAAACACAAGGTTCAAGGTTGAATTTCACTTAGAAATGTCTGACCACCACTTCTTTATTAGACTTAGATTTTTCCCTGCTTCATCTGGTCAGACACCCTTGAGGAGAAGCCACTGGGACCTACCCTGATTAAACTCTGGGTGCTGAAGCAGCCAGGTGAAGACCACTGCCAGTGCTGAGGTGCTTATCAACCACTGATTCTAGTTTCCTCCTTCAGTCAGCATCATTGCATGCTTTTTGAGATTGACAAGAATTGTGTAGATTGGTGTCAGACATAAGAGCTAATGTTGGACCTATGGGCTTGGGATGCTTCCATAATGTGTACTTACCCTAATAAAACTCTTATACATATGAGTTTTTGTGGATTTGTTTCCCTGTTTACACACATGGCCTAAGCCAGCTTGACCAACACTTGCTAATGCTCCATGCTGCTGTGGGAAATTCTGTCTAACCTCCTCAATGATATACGTCACCAGGGAAATTCTGCCCCCTATTCGCAGTGCCCTATAGAAAAGCAGGCAAGCCTCCAGCCTTCTGTGGCACTCTCATTTCAACAGGCACCCCATCAAGCCCTCTGCATGACCCAAGCTGCCGTGGGTCCCACTATCATGACTTCTTGTGAGATAGCTCAGTACAATACCATCCTCTTGGGTCCACAATCATCCAACTAGCATCCCCTAAGAGGACCATCCAACTTGTCCTCCAAATAACAGAATACTGATTGACTAGGGAAAGATTGAGGGCCTAGGAGGATAAAGTGGTAAGCCAATTCCCTAGCGAAGTTATCTGAAGGTAATTTGAAGAAGCATTCTTATGAATCCCTCAGAGAGAGAGAGAGAGAGAGAGAGAGAGAGAGAGAGCGAGCCAGTGCTCTTTCACTTCCTGGAAAATGGCACCCAGCTACTCTGTAACAAAAAAATAAAACAGCACTCAGCCCCAAAGACCTAAACAAAAAAACAAAAGGCAATGAAAGAAGATATCCCGAATCTAAGGATGTGCATAAAAGAATCAGACATTGATCTGCTACGAAAAGAAATTTTCAGAATGCTGCTTGGTGTCATACAAGATGTGGCAGTCATGTTATTATTTAATTTTATAATTGAAATGTAGGGGTAGAGTCTGGCCTGTTAATCTGGAGATAGTCATTGAGTATCCGATGAGGCCTCTGTGTGGGTCTGGCTTTCACCTGAGACTGGAAGGAAATCTCACGGTATTTCCTTCGTGAGGATGAGAAGCTATCTTCCCCAGTTGTTGGGAGTTAGTTAGAGAGATGATTAACCACAGGCAACACAGAATGGTGGCAGCTGGGAGGCTGGAGTAGCCGGTGGACAGACCACACGGCTTTGCCCTGATGAAGACAGACCTCTGACGCTGGAGTGGCATGCTGTTGACGGACCTGAACCCTGGAAGTGAGGAGCCATGGGGACAATCCTGCCAGCGCTAGAATTCTGCACCCACTAACCTGTGACTTCCTGAGTCGGAAGCAGACCTTATAGACTGATTTCGGGCATATGGGTTATTATTGGACTTATGACTTTGCACTGGACTGGGTTGGGATGCCTTCTTAGAGTCACATTCCTTTTGTATATAAACCCTTTCTTTATACCTACATGTGTGTCTCTGAAATTTATTTCCTCTAGTCTATCCGGACTAACACACAGGATATGAGTGAAATGATACAAAAAAAGGATGAAATGATAGAGCAGATAAAGATGTCACGTCAAAGGTAAATACAAGAACTTAGAGATGATATATAAAAAAAAAAGTAGCAGACTCATGGACTTTGGAAGCCTACTGGAGGAGACAGAATCTTGCCAATGACCTAGGACAGCCAAGCACTCTTTGACAAACTTGAACAAAAATCTAGTAAGATGATCAGAAAATTTGAAGAAAACCTAAAACCTATGTCTGATGCTATGAAGAGGAACAATTTCAGGATAATTGGATTACCAAAAGAAGATTCAACAAAGAAGTCACCTGAAACTATAATGAGAGAATATTTGGAGGAAAACTTCCCCAACTTAATGAATAAAAACCAGGCAAACATTTGAGAGTCTGAAAGAACACCAGCTAGACTGAATCCCAAGAAGTCATGAAGACACATAATAATTAAGCTATCTAACTTTGAGGAAAAGGAGAAAATCATGGGAGCACATAGGGGAAAACAAGCAGTCACATCTAACGGCTCCCAAATAAAACTATACTCAGACCTGTCAGTGGACACAATGAAGAAGAGGAGAGAGTGGAGTAACCTATTCCAAAAATTGAAGGAAAATAGCACAAACCCAAGAATACTATGCAGTCAAAGTATCTATAAAGATAGATGTAGAAGTAAGTCTTCCCAGACAAGGATGAACTCAAAGAATATGTGAGAAGAAACCCAGCCCTACCAATGAACCTTGTCAATTCAGTATGGGCCAAAGAACAGCACTCACCAAGCATAAATAAGAGACCCCCACATAGAATAACCCCACCCCAAGGACAACAAAGAGAAAACTGCCCCCATCACTGAATTGACTTAAGGGTGGAAAGAAGTGAAGATTGATCCACACATGCACAACATGCAGATAATAACGTAGGTATGAAACCAACAAACACAAATGTATATGGTAACATCACAGAGTTCACAGATGGAGATAATAACCCTGAATATCAATGGACTGAATGCAGGCATTAAAAAACTGAGGCTAGAAGATTGGCTTAGAAAACATAACACATCAATATGCTATATAAAGGAGACACATCTCAAAAACTACAAACAAAAAGAGACTGAGATTCAAAGGCAGTAGAATAGCATACCAAATAAACAGCAATTCAAAAAAAGCAGGGCTTATAATCTTAATCTCAGATGAAATTAACCTCAGATTGCAAATCATAAAAAGAGATAAGAAGAGAAACTATAAAATGTTCAGAGTATAGTAGACAAATAATCACTAAACATTTTAAGAGTATATTTCCTGAATAAGAGACTCACTGAATGTTACTCAAATGCTCCAAAATATGAAAAAAAAATCACAGCCTCCACAGTTGTGTTAGTCCAGGTACACTAGAGGAACAAACTTCATAGACATGCATATAGATATAAGGAAAAGGTTTATATACAAGAGGAACAGGACATTGAGAAAACATCCCAGCACAGTCCAGTTCAAAGTCATAAGTCCGATATTAACACATATGCCCAAAATCAGTCTACAAACTCTCCTTGTGATTCATGAAGTCACACATCAGTGAGTGCAGAGTCCCGGGACTGACAGGAATCTCCACATGGCTCCTTACTTCTAGGGCGCAGGGTCCATCAACAGCATCCAGTGGTGGCAGAAGCAACTCATCACTGGCGGAGGTGTCCATGTGGCCATCCCAGCTTCAGAGGTCTGGCTCCATCAGGGCAAAACTGTGTGGTCTCTCCACTGGGGTCTCCAGCTTCTGGGATGCTGCCATCTTGTCCGTGATTCATCGCCTCTCCAGTTAACTCCCAACAACTCAGCAAGATAGCTCCTCATGTTCATGAGGGAAATATCATGAGATTTCCCAGACATATCAGGAGAAAGCCATGCCTACACAGAGACCTCATTGGCTACTCAAAATGGCTATCTCCAGATTAACAGGCTGGACTCCACCCCTACATTTCAATCATAAAATTAACATACACATGACTGCAACAACAGTTATAGTAAGTGACTTCAACACACCGCTCTCTCAGAAAGACAGAACACAAGGAAAGAAATTCAACAAGGAGAATAGAGATCTAAACACCACAATTAGACAATTTTACCTGATAGATATTTATTGAGCAATTCATTCAAACCCCACCTCCACCCCCCACCCCCAAAATCATATTCTTTTCTTGTTCACATGGCACATTTTTTAAGTTAGGACACATGCTGAAGCATAAGGTGAATTTGCATAAATTTAAGCACATACATGGATATCATACAGACCTCTCTCTTTGACCACTGTACCATAAGTCTGGAAATCAATAAAAAGGAAGATGAAGAAAATAAGAGCAAATAATTGGATGAAGAATAAGTTTCCTTTGCAAAAGAAATGTGTACTGGCCCAATCAGAGATCCAATTAGAAAATTTCTAAAGATCAATGAGAATGAGATGGTACCAAAACAAATGGGACAGAGCAAAGACAGTTATCAGTGGGAGTTTCATAGAAATGCACGCACAGATGAAAAAGAAAAAAATATATATGACTTATATGTTGGCACAAAATTTACAGCAACTCAAGCAGTGTCAACAGGACAATCCTACTGAAAGCAAAAGAAAAGAAATAATAAAAATCAGCGCTGAGATTTAGGAAAGGGAAAATAGACAAATAAGAAAAACATGGCAAAAATGAATGCTGCTAGAAGTTCCTTCTCTGAAAGGATACAGAATTGTTGGCCTCTGGCAAATCTAAGAAAGAAAAGGGGGGACATATTTCAAAAGCAATAATGAGGAATAAAAGAGGGGAAATTATAACACACCCTGATGAAATCAAAAGAATAATTACACGGTTCTAAGAAGGACTAGACTCTAATGAATTCAACAATATTAAAGACTTGAAAAATTCTTGGAAAAGCAATCCATCCCTAGACTATCCCCGATGGATGTCAAGAATCTCAATAGACCCATAACCATGGAATAAATAGACAAGGTTATCAAGGGATTACAAACAAAAAGTCCCTGGATCAGATGGCTTCACAGGAGAATTCTACCAAGCACTCAAGGACGAATTGACATAAATCCTACACAAACTATTCCAGAACAAAGAAAAAGATGGCAAACTCTTCAACTGCTTTTACGAAGCTAACATAACTCTGAAACCATAATTAGGTAAGGATCTCACAAGAATTGAAAACTATAGACCAATATTCCTAATGAACATCAATGCGAAAATCCTTAACAAAATACTGCCCATCAAATACAAAACTATAAAAAACAAATAATTCACCTTGGCCAAGTGAGAGACATTCCAGGGATGCAGGAATGGTTCAACATATGAAAGACCATTAGTATCATTTGCTACTTTGATAAGAAAAAAAATGTAAGAACCACATGATAATATTAAGAGATGTGGGAAAAGCATTCAACAATTTCCAACACCAATTCCTATTGAAGACATTCAAGAAGTTATGAATGGAAGGAAATTCCTCAAGATAATACAAGCTATATTTGAGAAACCAACAGCCAACCTGGTAGTCAATGAAGAAAAACCAAATACAATCACATTGAAAAGGGGAACAACAAGGGTTCCCTTTATCCCCACTCATATTTAACATTGTATTGGAGGTTTTAGTTAACATCATGAGACAAAGAAAAGATATCAAAGAAGGAAGAAGTGAAACTATCATTATTTGTACATAATATGATTTTATGTATGGAAAATTACAAAAGCTTCACAAGGGGAATACTGGAAGCAATAGAAGAATATAGTAGAGTGGCAAGTTAAAAGATCAACAAACAGAAGTCTACCAGGTTGCTTTATACATTGGCTAAGAAGTACAAATTGATATATCTAGGGATATACTTGAGTAAAAGAGCAAAAGATTTAAAAACTAAAAAAAAAAAAAAGATTTATATGAGGAAAACTACACAAAACTATTACAAGAAGTTAAGAGTGACCTCGACATACAGAAGAATATTCCTTGATCATGGATTGGAAGACTCAATATAGTAAAGATGTCAGTTCTGCAAAAGGCATGATGTAAGTTCAATGTAATTTTGATACAATTACCCTCATCTTTCTTCAAAGAAATTGAAAAACTGATTACCACCTTCACATGGAGAGGGAAAAAATCCAGAATTACCAGAGAACTCCTCAGGAAGGGCAGAGAAGGACAGAAGGAGGACTTGCTTTGTCTGACTTTAGCACTTATCATACAACCCCGGTGGCCAAAACTGTCATGGTATAATGACAGATTCTCAGACCAATGGCAAAGACATGAAACCCCAAAATAAAGTTATCAATATACCTACAACTGATCTTTGATAATGGCCCCAAAAATGTCAAATGGGAAACAGATGCCCTCTTCAAATGTGCTAGAAAAAAAATGGATATCTACCTGCAGAAAAATGAATACCCTTATCTCACTCTATGCACAAGAACAAATTCAAGGTGAATCACAGACCTCGAGGTAAGACCCCAAACTATCAGGGCCATCAATGAGGGAATTAGGACTAACATGAGAAATGTGGCACATGGAATACATAGGCTATCAGAAAAAGATAAGGACATAAACACAGAGAAGGCACAAATTGACAAATGGGATACAATGAAGATAAAACACAGTGTACATTGAAAGAATTCACTAAAGAATAATAAGAGAGTCACAGACTGGGAAAACATCTTTAGCCATGACACATCAGACAAAGACTTATTACTAAAATCTACAATACTCTGCTAGTTTCCCAAAAGAAAAATATTAATTTCCCAATGAGGCAGTGGAAGAAGGATCTGAACAGATGCTTCACAAGGGCAGAATCTGACCAATAAACATGTTCATGATCATTAGCCATGAAAGAAATGCAAATGAAAACAACACGATACAACCTAAAACTGTCAAAGATAGTCCAATTCAAAAAATCAGAAAGCAACAAGGGTTTGAGGGGCTGTGCTGAGATAGGGAAATTTATCCACTGCTGGTGGACCTGTAGGTATGTACAGCCACTAGAAATCTATTTGGTGATATCTAAAACAGATGGAAATTGAGCTTCCATATGACCCAACAATCCCCCTACTGGGCATATAACCAGAAGAGGCAAGAAACAAACCACTGCCAGACATCTGTGCTCCAATGTTCATTGCACCACAGTTTACAAGTGCAAGGAGTTGGAAACAACCCAAATTTCTATCAACAGACAAAAGTAATAAGATACTGTGGTACACACATACAATGGAGTACTATGCATCACTAAAAAGCAGCGATGAACGCATGAAGCACATGGCCACATGGGAAGAACTGGACGCAATTATGCTAAGCAAAGTAAGCCAAGAACAAAAGGACAAGTATAACATGTCTACTGGGGGAAGCTTAAAAAAATGCAAAAGGGGCATAGGGAAAAAACTACCACTTACAAACAATGCTGGGGTGAGTCCAGGTAGTGTGGCAGATGTCAGACCAAATCCAGGGATAAATATGGTAGGCAACTGAAAAGGAGAGGGGGTGGAGAAATGGATAAAGGGGGGTGTGAAGGGCACTAACCCATTCAAAGGGAGGGTATTGTTTATAGTTTCTAGGGAAAGAGGGACCAGTTTTTACCCTGGTGCTCAAAGAGGTGACTGCAACATACTGGCATGTAGTAGGGAACCAGTATAGAGTTCTGAGGGGCCAGTCCTAGTCTCAAATAAATGGACATCTGCCATTCCCTCCAGAAAATTTATTTCAGAGGACAGCACAGATACTGTCAGTGAGAGGGTCAGGTCTGATCAGAACACACAGGAGCAAATGAAGAGGGAGGAAGACAGGGTGTAGTGCATTCTGTCGCACCAAACCTTGAGGATGATATCCCTGCTCAGAGCAGTCAATGTAAATAGAGGACCTTATGGCCGGCCCTAGTATTAGACATAACAGCTCTCACTGATGCATGGCGCCATGGAAACCAACACTGAAGACAGTGTGGGAATGGCATTGGATTTGATCTCATGATACTGAGGCAAAACCATAAGGGTGTGCAACAGAACAGCAAGAGGAGCAGAGCAAAGAATTCCAGAGGGAATATCAAAATTAGACTTTGTGGCTGGGACATGACATCCAGTGAGACTCACCTGGAAATCACTCCTAAAAGTCAATAAACAGGACTTGAACTATTTACAGGTTTTTCTTTTTTTGCTGTCATTGTTTTGTTGTTGTTTTGTTTTCTTTTGTTGCTTTGTTTTGTGCATATTATCTCTGCAGGTTTATCTAAAAAGATAGGCGTGATAAACAAGCTGAAGGAGCAAACAATGGGACTGATGGTTATGGGGGGAGACATGGTAGAGGTGGAGGTGGGGGAAAGGAAATGGGTGTTAACAAACCCAAATTATGGCGAGGAGGGTGCAGGAGATCTAGTAGTGCTTGATCAAGGGCAATGTAACCAAGAGGAATTACTGAAACCCCAAGGAAGACTGAGCATATAGTGGGACAAGAGGGAAGTAAAAGGAAATAAAGGAAAGAACAAAGGTATTCAGAGAGATCCAAATACAAGCATGCACATATGTAAATGTATTTATAGAGGATGGGGAAATAGACTTACATGCATATATTTATAGATAAAATATTAAGGTAGCAGATGGGCATTGGGCCTCCACTCAAGTGCTCCCACAATTCAAGAACACTTTGTTCTATTACACTGGTTTTCCATGATGTTCACCTTCCTGACACAATCACTGAAGACAAAGTGGGTGTGAGAATAAATATGGTGAAGAAAGCTGATGGTGCATGGCTGTCAAAGGATATAACATCTGGGGTCTTGAAGGCTTGGCGATAAACAAGCTGCCATCTAGCTGATAAGCAACAGTGCCCACAGAGAAGAAGTACAGCAGCCTGAGTTATCATGAGGGGTCAATGGGATCAGGCATCAAACAACAACAACAACAACAAAAAAAACCTATCATTGTGAATGAAGAGGAGTGTGGAGTGAAGACTCAAAGCCCATCTATAGGCAACTGGGCATCTCCTTATAGAAGGGTCACAGGGAGGAGACAAGTTAGGGTGCAGTACAACAACAATGAAACATACTACTTTCCTCTGGTCCTTTTATACTTCCCCCCCCTCCCCACTATCAAGATCCCGATTCTACCTTAAAATTCTGGCTAGATGAGAGGATGTATGCTGGTACAGATAGGAACTGGAAACACAGGGAATCCAGGATGGATAAAACCCTCAGGATCAGTGGTGAGAGTGGCGATATTGGGAGGGTGGTGAGAAGGTGGAATAGAAAGGAGAACCTATCGCAAGGATCTACATATAACCCCTCCCTGTGGGACAGACAACAGAAATGTGGCTCAGACAGTGTAAGACATGGCAAAATAATAATAATTTATAAATTATCAAGGGTTCATGAGTGGGGAAGAATGGGGGAGGGAGGTGGAAAATGAGAAACTGATACTTAGGACTCAAGTAGAAAGAAAATGCTTTGAGAATGACGAAGGGGACAAATGTACAAATATGCTTGACAAAATGTATGTATTATGTATGTATTGTGATAAGAGTTGCACGATCCCCCAATAAAATGACTTAGAGTGAAAGAAAGAAAAGGCATTTTATGTAAGCAAGCCATTGAACTTAATACAATTCTATCATGATATCTTTCTTCTTTTCTATTGCCAAGACCATAGTTTCCAGTTACTGTCCTTCCATCTTTTTTTCAAACTTTTGCATTCCAATTGCCAATAAATAGCAATCCCCTGATCACAGAGTTGCAGAGATTAGTAGAAATATTTTACTTATTCATCCCTAGATTTATCGGTTGCTACACTACACAAAATTGAATAATATTTGTATTAATTCGATTTTCTTGAAGGTCAATTGACATAAGCCGGTCACAGACAGCATTACACTTCAACATAATCTTGTCATGTCCTTTTTGACAATAAATATAATACCATTTTTCTTGATTTTTTCATTTCCAGCACAGTAAGCCATAAGATTCTATAATTTAAATGGCAGTATATTCTAGCTCACTAATGCCTAGAATATTGAATTTTCTGCATTTCATTTCAGTTTTGAAGATTTCCTATTTTCCTTGCTTCATACTTCAGCCACTCCAAATTTTGATGATCAGTAGATTTTTGACACTGTTTCTTCTCATTTTGAGTTGAACTTTACTCCTACGAGCTTTACTCCACTGATGTAAATATAGTCAATTCTATTTTGAGAAAGCTTCTCCTCAGCCACATTTTGATTGCCTTGTCACCATAAGAGTCACTTCATCTTCTGGCACTCTCTGACATATTTATACATGCATTGTTGTTGTTGACTCATACTGACCAGACGTACAACAGAAGAAATGATTGAATGGTTCTGCTCCATCTTAAAAATTGTTCCTTTGCTGGGGTCCCTCTCTACAACCACTGACTCAATTCAATTCAATCCAACTCTTTGTGAGAGCCTTCCTTTTTTGAAGGAACAGGGACTGATCGCTCCTGAAAATATACCCAAAATATATGATATAAGATGAGGTCTTGCCACCCCAGCTTCTAAGGAACACTCTGGACTTATTTCTAATCTGTACTTCCAAGACAGATTGGCTTGTCCTTTTTGTACTCCATGATACATTCACCAATCTTTTCCAGCACCACAATTCAAATGCATCAATTCCTCTTCATCTTCTTTATTCAGTGTTCAACTTTCACATGGATAAGATACAATGGGGAATACCATGGTTGTGTATGGAGCACCTTAGTCCTCTAAGCAATATATTTGCTCTTCCATACTTTATAGATTACTTATGCAGATTTACCTGTTCTGACTGATGCTTCTATGAGCACTGATTATGGATCCAAGCTAGATAAAATCCTAGACAACTTGAATATTTTTTCCAATTTGTCTTGACATTCCTCATTGGTCTAGTTGTTAGGATTTTGGACTTCCTTATATTGAGTTATAATCCATACAGAAGGCTACAATCTCTTATCTTAATCAGTAAATGACTTAAAATGTCTTAGTTTGGAGGGGGCTGCAATCATGATATGTTGCAAAGTGGATGACTTAAAACTACATAAGTTATAATTATTCATAGTTCAGGAGTCTGGCAGTTCAATTTCAAAGTGTTGGTTGGGATCATGTTTTCTGAGGATTCTAGGAGAACAACTTTGGTGCTACCATTTGGGGGCTAGTTAGCTTCAGGGCTCCATTGCCTTTCAGCTGCATCAATCATTCCCCTGTTTGTTTCTTTCTATCTCATTCTCACTTTTTTTCAGAGTTATATCTTCTCACCATATTTATTCAATTTATATGCTGGTCAAATAATAAGAACCTGAAGTACACAGTCACTGTACCAAAAATAACTGACAGACACTCAAACATTTAAAGAGGGAGCATGTGATCAAGAAGCAATGGTATTTAAGGAAGACATCTACACTGGAAAATCCACTTAGAATGGGTATGACTCACCCATGTAAACTGCTGATATCATCCTCTATGACTCTTATTTCCCAACAAAGTCAAGTTTTCAGGTATCAGAAATTAGGTTATCATAATATCTTTTGAAGGTACATAAGAAGTTCTGCTGGAATGTTCCTTAGTAACTAGGATAATGCGATAGTCTCTCGCTTATTTGGGGTATTGATCACTAGGTATGACTCATTGTAGAAGGGCATCATGTTTGGTAGAGGAAGATACATAAAATGACAAAATGGCACAGAGGCTACAAAAATGGGTTTAAACACAGCAACATTTCTTGGGATGATGCAGGACACAGTTTCCTTTCCTTCTGTTGTACATAGCAATCTTGAGTTAGAGTCAATTTGACAACACTCAACAACAACGATGAAATATTAAATTCATAGCAACATCTACAGTGAGGTCACTGTTTAAGTGGAAACAAAAAAGTAATTGAAAAACTTTTGCAGTTCTGTGTATGAGTTTGTCTGTGCAAGAAGAAAAGACGAAGAAACCCTACACTGGCCAAATAAGGACATTCCTAAAACCTGTGATGTAAGTAAAGTATCTCAGTAATAACAATAAGGATATAAGGTTGAGTGATAATCATCTACTTAGCCAAACAGACTCCCTGAATTCTCTGTAAATTCACCTGCAGATATTAAGGCTGTTTTCACAGTGATCTCTCTGCTACTTAGCAATTTTGTAATTGTCCATGGCTGTGATGTCGTTTCCAACTTCTTTTGTGAATTCCTGGATCAAGAAGCATTTTTGTATCCCATGCAGTTTGCCATTGTTTAGAGTACCATGCAAGATAAAAATGATCCTTTCCTTAAGAACTTACAGCCTTTTGTCTAATGCAAGACCTGTCATTGAAATAATGAGACATTGAATAGCTTATGAATAGATTAACGGTACAAATTAAAAAGCTCTGGTAATGATCAATTGAAAAGAAGAATAATAATACATATATATATATACATTTAATTTACCAAAGAATAAATTCTGAGTTGTGGCAGAAAGAAATGATACAACAGCGCTTCCTGACCACCTCTAACTTCACAAGAGGGACACAGACACTCAAATTCTACATCTACCCAGGTTGACTTTACTGAGTCTAAGTTCCAGTATGCCCCCAACCCCCCCCCCCCACCTTCTTACCAATCCCAACACCAGCCATCACTTCCACAGCACTCTCTCTGCCTTTCAGCTGGGTTTGATAATTCATTGCCATGGCTATAGAGAACTCACAGATAATAGTTATCAAGAGCATGAGACTTATTAAGAAAGATGACAAACTTACTAATGCTCAGAAGATTATTTGTGCAAGACAGGAGTTTTTCAGTCATGTCCGTGGGAAAGACTCTGTGGACTTTGACTTTAATCAGGCAAATGGCTCATGGGTCTCTACCCTGAGAAGGAACTTTACAAATCTCTTTTAGGGCTACTGGAAATTCCTGAAGGCACATTGCTTTGTCATAATACTCAGCCACAAGGCCCCTCTTTCCATGAGCCAGCATCCCGTCTAAAGGCACACAGTTGCTATGGTTCTTGGATTTCCTGTTGCTTCTTTGGAGTTCATCTGTTTTCAAAGTGTCACATCAGTCAATAAAATTCAAACCACAGGTCTCTCTGGCCCTACAGGACATGTGCCACTCAGGCAACTATTTTCTTGCTAGTTTTAAGATCCTCCCTTTTTGTCTAAGAGATGACCCAGTTTTATACCCATCAAAATAACAATCACAATTACTCCTATTAATAATCACTTTCAGGAGAATCCTATCAGCATCTTCCACCTTCTCTTTCATAGCTCCACCAGGACAAAGGTCATATGGTGAAAGCTATAGAGAATATGGCCGGAAGAGTCAGCTTAGAGTCTGCTATATTGCATGACAAAAGACGGGGGACAATTATTCTAGTTAAAGTAATTCTTAGAAGCTAGGATGGGAACATTTTATCAAATGTACTTAGACATTATATCAAGAGAGGTAAGGCCCTGTAAAGGGATATTATGCTTGGTACAGAGGCAGCAAGAGAGAAGAAGACCCTCAACACAGTAGCTGCAACAATGGGCTCAAACATAACAATACTTGGGAGAATGGCACAGGACTGAGAAGTGTATTTTTCTGTTGTCCACCAACTTGCTATGAATTTGAATGGCACATAGCCATATCCTATTTTTGTGAGAAACTACGTCTATTAAAATCTTGTGAGTGGCCATTTACAACACAGTATTGGTCTCTCCCAGTGCAGAGGAATGAAGAGTGAAAAGAATCAATGTATGTGGGAGCAGCTAACACAAAGGACTCCTTGCCCTTCAGCATCCATAACTCTGAGATCATAATGATTGTTTCCCTGCTAATACTGATGACCAACCTAAAAAGAAACACATTAGAAGGTCCTAGAATTGTTAGACCAGGAAGCAATTTGGAACAGAATTGAAACTCATAAAAAGAATAAGATTTAACAGATTGAAACTAGTAGAACCCTCTTGACATGGTACCTTTTCATTCTTTAGCTCTGGAAACGAACTTACCTTGATGATTTGATGTTCAGTCAAACAAGAGAAACGTCTATAGAGGAAACATGCAGTGCTTCATTCTGCTATGTTTAGGGTCACTATGGGTCAGAGTTGACTCCAGTACTCGTACCAACAACAACAGCAGCAACATAAAGGGATATATAATTTCAGACATATATGCCCTCCTCAGAGCAAATCACCATCAAAGATGAAAAGTGCAGAATTTACCCAAGGACAAGTGTAAGATGGTAAGAAAATCAAAAGAGAATTGCTAAGTGCCATCAAGATAATTCCAATTCATAGCAAGCCGGTGGACAACAGAAAAATACACTTCCCAGTTCTGTGCCATTCTCCCAAGTATTGTTATGTGTGAGCTCATTGTTGCAGCTACTGTGTTGAGAGTCTTCTTCTCTCTTGCTGCCTCTGTACCAAGCATAATATCCCTTTACAGGGCCTTACCTCTCTTGATATAATGTGTAAGTACATTGGATAAAATGTTCCCATCCAAGATAGATTTCTTGGCAGTCCACGGTACTTTCAATATTCATGGGTAGAGTTCGATTAATTATGTTCTAGGCATTACAACCAATGACATGAAAAAATGCATGTATAGAATGTTGAATGAAAAACAAATTTTCTTTGTAAAATTTCACCCAATTACTAATAAAAATCAGAACAAAATTTCAAATAGTAATACTCCCCCCAGAGTGTATTTGTTCTTATCAAGAACTAGGGTGAGTGTTTCTTGTACTCTCAAGGAATGGGATTCTATCCATCTGTGGCTTTACCTCCCACAAGAAGGTCATCAGAGAAAACTCTATTTGGTTGTCTGAGTGGAGAAAGATTCATGCTTGATACTATCATATGTTTTGCAAGGACAGTTCTGTAAATGCAGTAGATTATTCTTCTTCACATATTATTTGCTAGAGTTGAGTTAATAGTCACACAGTCACACTCTACTAGAAAGCAGACATGAAAAATCAGCATAACTGTAAACTGTGCACATAAGAAGAAAGGAGTTTTGCCTACAGTCACAGGATCTTTACAAAGAAATTGAGCCAACATCTCTCCACATCAAAATAAATTGCAATGTATGTGCTAAGCAGCTTTGGTTAGAGACAGACTTGATAATACAAATTTCCCCAGAGAGACGGGCAGGGTGTGGGGAGGGAGCAGAGTAAATTCTAGACTATGAACAAGCTGTTAAAATAAAGGCTACTGTGAGATGTAACAAAGACAAATAAAGTTGATAATATTCAGAGGAAATGAACATTCTTTTTGACTGCCACTGGAAATCTAACAAGAGTGTGTTATTTGTTCTGTTGTTTTTGTTGTGTTTTTTGGATGTGCTTTTTGAATTGGTTTGATCCATAGTGACCATATATACAACAGAAGGAAGCACTTCCTGGACCTGGATCACCCTAATATTTCTTCTTATTCTTATCTCTATTATCTAAGGAATAATATTTTAAAATAACATGATGGGACAAAAACAGAGATGCAGCCACAGAGAGACAACGGCTGTTGAACTAAAACTTAGTGTTTTTGTTTTTTTTTTCAGAATTTGGGGTGAGGACACAAAGAATTTGAGTTTCCATAGTTTATCTCTCTCTAGTCTTACATTTTTTTCAGCTTCCCTACCAACTCATTTTCATATATATGATTTGCATATATTGATTAAATGGGTTTATAATAATTCAAAGGAGTTACCATAAATCAAAGTAGATGCATTGACAGATAATAACAACAACATAATTACACCTTGGGAAATCTCTTACTCTCAATAATTTGTACCACTCACTATGACAACACTGCTCTCCACTCCCTACATTCAAAGAGTCACTATCAGTGAGACTGAATACAAATTATAGATTACAGGCAGACAATATGCTTGTCTTTAGAACTTCTAACAGCCTACCCCACACTGACATTTTGATTCAGGCCCTATACTTAAATGTTGTAATCAAATATGCATCTAGAGGTTTTTCAGAGAAACACAAGAATACACACAAAGAGACTTAATTCAAGGAAAGGGCTCCAGTAATTGTGGAGAATTAGGAAGCTTTAAATCTGTGGGTTAGAGGACAGGCAAGAGATTCCAAAAGTCTTGTACTCATCTAAGGGCTAGGTGTTAGGTCAGGGGTTGAAATCCTGGCTGGATATCCATGCACCTGTCTTCCACTCTGCAACCGACTACATGAGATCTACCCACATTACCAGCATTATATCATGTCTGCTGATTTAAATGGCAGTCATATCTAAAACTTTTTGAGCAACAACGGGACAAGTATTTAATCAAATAACTAGGTTACGTAACTTAGCTAAGTTGCCTTGTAAATTTAACTATCAAAGTCCATCTTTGTAGACCTGATACCCACATATCCTCTTAAGTTCCAAAGCACTCTAACTCACTCTTACTTAATGTCATAGACATGATTCAAACTCATGGCGAGTACAGGGCACAGTAGAATTGCCCCTGTGAGTTTCTGAGGCTATAAATTTGTAGAGGATAAGGAAACCTCATCTTTCTTTTGGGGTGATTTTGAGCTGTTGACCTTCAGGCTAGAAGGTCAATAAATAAACCAGTGTGCCAAGCAAAGACAATAAGTCACATTTCCACCTGATACGATATAAATATCTTACCTACACTGAGATGCATTATCTTTATCACTACAAGCCCAAACCCAATGCAAACCCCCTTCCATCAGGTGAATGCTGACACACAGGCATCCAATATATGAGTTCCAAATTTGTAAATCTATAAATAAGCAGATCTATTTCCCTCCTGTAGAATAATGGTGGGTTTCAACCTTTGACTTTGTGGTTATCATTCTACCACATACCTGAAAGAATTCTAAGGGTTTCTTTTCACTAGAAGACACACAATTCTTATGTGTATGTGATCATTACTATTCTAGATCTCCTGTAACTTCACTGTTTCTATGTAAAATGAAAATCTCTTAGGTTATATGATCACTCAGGATATAAAAAGGAAAGAAAACAAGGTGCTTTCTACAGAAAAAATCCACTAAAACAAATATATGGACATATTCTTAGCAAGTTTTAAAAGAAGAAAACATAGCAATTAGTCTATTTCTAATTAATCACATTATAGGAATTTGACCATGTGGATCAGAATGAACTGCAGATACCCCTGAGAAGGCTGGGAATTCCAGTCTTCCAATCTTATTGCACTCAGGAGGAACTTACACATGGATCAAGAGACAGTTGTGCAAAGAGAAAAAAGGAATATAGCATAGAATAAAATCAAGAAAGATGTGTGTCAGAAAGGTATACTCTGATCACATGTGTGCTGAGCAAATCATCAGACAATGATTTACATGAAAAAGAATGTTTGCAATGATCCATGTGCAAGAAAATGTGAAAATAAGCTGATGGTGCTCGGCTATCAAAAGATCTAGCATCTGGGGTGGGGTCTTACATACTTGAAGGTAAACAAGTGACCATCTAGCTGAGAAGCAACAATGCCCACATGGAAGAAGCAACCAGTCTCTGTGATAAGGAGGTGTCAATGAGAACAATTATCAGGCATCAAAGACACAGAATAAAAAAGCATATCAATGTGAATAAGGGGGAGTGTGGAGTGGAGACCCAAAGCCCATCTGTAGACAATTAGGCATCCCTTTACAAAAGAGTCCAAGGAAAAGATGAGGCAGTCTGGCTGCAGTATAGCACCAATGAACCATACCATTTTCCTCTAGTTCTTTAATACTTCCTCTCTGCTCCCACAGCCCCCACATTCATGACCCAAATTCTATCTTACAAATCTAGTTAGACCAGAGCATGAACACTGGTACAGCTAAGAGCTGGAAACATAGGGTACTCAGGACAGATAACCCCCTCAGGGCAAGGTGGAGGTGACAGGGGAAACAGATCACAATGATCTACATATAACCTCCTTCCAAGGGAGCAGACAACAGAAAAGTGAGCAAAGGAAGACAATTGTCAGCGTAAGGCATGAAAAAAAGACAATAACTTATAAATTAGCAAGGGTTCACAAGGGAGAAAGGGAAAGGGAGAGGGAAGGAAGAAATGAGCTGATACCAAGGCCTCAAGTAGAAAGAACATGTCTTGAACATGATGATGGCGACATATGTACAAACATGCTTGACACAATGGATGGGGATTGTGATAAGAGCTATACTAGCCCACAATGAAATGATTCCTTTTAAAAAGAAGATGAAGAAGAAGAATGTGAAGGAGAATAACGTGGCATCTAGGTTGGAGTAGACTTCCGAACAAGTTGCAATATGCAGTCTGGCTTGCTGAAAGTAAGGATAATTTGAAGTACTTGCTGATGATGATCAAGGATTGCAGCCTCCACTATGGATTACCACTCAATGTACAGAAGACTCAAAGGCCTAAATGCCCATGACACAAAAACAAACAGTAATTGCTGTCTTGACTCTTAAATCTACAACAGGTCTGCCTCTGTTGAGCCTTTTCAAAACTGTACCTTTTCTCTTGCAACACCTCAGAGAATGAAAACATCAAATACCAGGGAAAACAAAGGAAGAACCTGGGGAATAAATGCAAATATTCTGAAATCCTCTCAGCAACTCAAATGCAATCACATTTTAAGTATCTGAAAATAGTTCAATAATGTGTGCCACACATAGTCCTCTTGAAAGAACTTTCAGGATGAAGGGGAGTTAAAGATTGTCTGAGAAGTTATATTAATTTTCAGTAGCATATAAATATCCAGAAATCTATTTAAAATATATTTGACATTCACCTGTATGCTTAACTGTTTGACCTAGGTTGATAGTATCTACAGAAGTCTTTTCCTCTTTGTTTTGATTATTTTATATTTTCTTAACTGAGAAATAATGATGGAAACTCCACAAATATATATTTGCACACTTTGTTATATGTACATGTGCTTACATACATGCAACAACATGACATTTGGATAATTATAGCAATTTCATATATTTTTTCAAGTTAGTTTATATTTGAGGAATAAATCTAATATCTGAAAACACAATTTATAATATAAATAAGTCCAGATAATTTGAGCTTTTATAATCATTATGAAACTAGTCTAGTGCTTGCTTCAGAGGCACACATACTAAAATTAGAATGAAACTAGTCTGATATTATTCAGATTTTTATGCCAAACTTGTACACCAGTAAGCTCAAATTAAAGATCATGAAGAATAGAAAAAATAATACCAGTTTGTTCTATCTGATGTCTCAATATGTTTGGTTTGTTTTTTTATCCATTTTTCTTTAAAAAAAACGTTTTTAAGTATATCTTTTCTGCAAGAATGTATATTTAACCTTCTATGTTTTTTCACCACTTGTCAATATTTCATTGATAGTTGTAAGGACTCAAATGGCCATGGACAGATTTCAATCTTCTTTTACTGCGTTTCTTTTCCTCCAAATTTCTCTAAGCCCAGTGTTCCAGGAAACAGACCTGGTCTCAGTAGTTCTCCTACTCCCCAAGGAGCACAGATAAGACTGACTTTACATTCTTCTTGTTTACCTTACATTGTAAAGGTGAGCTTTTCTGACCTTCAGTTTCCTCTTTTTAAAAAAACAAACAATGACATCTAATCTGCAGTTGGTAGCAGACATGAATAGTCACACTTACCAAATAATCATGTAACTAGATGCTTAGTTAATAAATCTTCATTCTGAACAGTGTTCAAGGGTATTATAGGGTCTCCATTTGGTAATCTTTTTGCTTTGATACAAAAATCTTATCCTACCTCTAAGAATCTAAAGCAATATCCCTTTAGACCTGGAAGTCTTAAGTAGCAGAAGAGGAAGCAGAGCTGTTCCTCTGCATTCGAGTTCTCACCTCACCCGCAGTGCGCACATGTGCACGTGCACACACACACACAGAGGAAGTTGGTAGCTGATAAAAGCTAAATGACATGTGCCAATGCAGGTATTTGAGCCAAGTGGGCAGTACACTTGGGTGGGCCCAACTAGCCCAGGCGTGCTTAATTCAGTCAATGGAGTCAACCAGTACTGTGGAACATGCCTCCTAAAGGGCAGAACTTGGAAACCACTGCTGCCCTCTTTCCTAGCTGTTCTGCTGCCTTCTCACTGGCTGTGCCTTGGCCTCAGGATGCCACACGTGGGTGTAAACTGTCCCTCTGCTCAGTGACTGTATAGTTTGAAACCTTTTCTGTCCTTTATAAAAACTAACTTGCACCACAAATCGGAGTTCAACCTGAATTCTTGGCAAAGCAAAGAACAGAGGCATTTCCCACCCGAGAAATCTAAAAAAAAGGAAGGTGCCCGATAACAAAGATCCAAAAGGAAACAAATCCTTGCATTCTATAGGTACTCAGTGGGTTATCATAAATGGGAAAAATGAGATTCAGTGTGAGAAAGAGGATCAAAGTTGATAAAGACTTCTTCATCCTTGGGCAGAGCATACCTGAAATAAGTTACTGCCGTCAAGTGGATTCTGACTCATGCTGCTTTATGTTAAAGGAAATGGCATGTGAGTTTCCAAGAGAGTAATTCTTTCTGAGACTCATCTTTCTCTCCAGGAGCTGCTGGTAAGTTTGAACTGCCCACTCTGAGGTTAGCGGCCCACTGTGTAACAACTGTGCCTCCAGAACACTTCTGGAGATCACAGAAATAAGTAAAAGTGAAATGAGAATGGAATACAGATTTAGGAGTTGCCATTCAACTATCCTATAGACTTCAAATATTTAGGATCATTTTATTTGAACTTGAAATATAGGCCTATTATCTCTTGCTGTTACCTCACCAGCAAAGGTAGAACTGGAATTCGCTCTCAGATTATTTTTTGGTGGGACTCTGCATTAATTAACTGAGGTAAATTTCTGACCATCATCTTTCCTTTTGCTGCGGTTATGAAGTTGACCAGATCTGTTATTTTTGTGTGATTTTAATTTTTTTAAAAGGGAACTGTTTCCTGTAATGTTATCTTAACTGCTTTCAGATATTCTGCAGATGTGTATGGATAGCATTATTCGTTATAGCAAACAATGACTAGTTTGACTCACCAAAGAAATTGTGATCCCAGGATACAGTGGAGAGACAGTATCTCATTGTACAAAGGAACCATTTATTTATTGTTCCAATTTGCTTCTCACTGTGCTAGCAGGTAGAGAAGCTGAATAGAAAATGATGGATTGCATTAAGTGGTCACTTAGTACAATCCAGTAACCTCAATAAGTCACCTTGAAAAGATAACAAACTGGCAACAGAGTATGTTATCTTGCTGGAGAATTCATATTCCTGATGGCCCCATGCACTTGTCAAATGCAAACAACCAAAAAGTCCTCTTCTGTTTGCTTTTGCATCTCAACTTCTACTCAGATATTTTTCTTTGATGTTC
This sequence comes from Nesogale talazaci, assembly GCA_004026705.1. Classification (NCBI taxonomy): domain Eukaryota; kingdom Metazoa; phylum Chordata; class Mammalia; order Afrosoricida; family Tenrecidae; genus Nesogale; species Nesogale talazaci. The sequence goes on from PVJH01000183.1 coordinate 82,442, forward strand.
TTTACATCTTGATCTTTTTATTATTGCTCATGTGGTCTTTTCTATATACCAATCAGCAGTGCTAGGATTTCTCATGCTTCACTTATTACTCACATTTATAATAAATATGGAGTTCATTAATACCTGGTTTGTTAAGAAGCCATTCTCTTTGTCTTATCTGCACTATGTCTGCAAATTTCAGCTCCAATCATTTATTCAACACACAGAATCTGCTTCCTGAAATAGAGATGCATCTGAGATGTAATCCCTGACCTCCAGAGTGTCAAAGAACAATGAACAACTAATTAATTTACAGTGTGATTAGTGCAATAAAAATGTAAATGGTGTTCTTACAAAGAGGAGAGTAACACTGCTGGGTGTCAAAGGAAGGATACACAAAGAAACTACATCATCTGAACAGAATCTTGTCAGATGATCCAATGGGATTTGCCAGGAAATTATTCCTTAACTAGAAAAGTATGGTGTCAATGGATTTTTAAAAAATAATATCTTTACAGAGATAAATTAGATATGATAAAATTTTCCCTTCAAAATATATTGCTCATGGGCGATTAACATACTTGCTGAGTGGTGCAAGCACCTTCACGATGTGATTTCAAATGATTTTCACCACTCCCAAAAGAAATCCCATCTCCATTAGCAGTGCATTCCTCCTTCTCCCTGCGAATCTATTTATGATCTCCTTAAATTTTCCCATTCTAGACTTTTAATAGAAAGAGAATCATAGACTATATGTCCTTTTCTTTCATTAAAAATGATAACTTCAAGGTTCAACACTGTGACATCATGTGTCAGAAATTTTTCTATCCCTTATAGATGATAATACTCAATACATACTCTACTTTTCTTCAATTCATTAATCAAAAAGAATAGTTCTCTCGTTGGAATTATTTAGAATATTTCATGTAAGCATTAGGTGGACTCCTATTTTTCAGTACCTTAGTAACAATTAAAGAGTGGAATAGTTGCATTATATGGTAATTCTATTTTTCACTTTCTGAAGATTGCTAATCTTATTTTCCAAGTCACTGTTCCACTGTTTGGTTAGGTTAGGAAAGTGAGGTTTCTGAGAGGACACCCTAGTGGTTGGGCATTTGTTCGTCATTGTGGTTTAGCATATTATTGTCCTACTGACTTAAGGTGTTGTGTCTTTTTATGTCTTGTCTATTTTAAACTTTTTCTCTGGAGAAATACATTTTTGATGCTTTTGTCCATGTTAAACTAGGATATTTTATTTTGATGCCTGTAATAGTTCTCTATATGTTATGGATACTAATCCATTATCAATGCTTATCTAATAACGCTTCCTACTATACTGTGAGTTGTCTGAATTTTCAGGAGAATGCCTTTTGAAACACAAAAGTTTTCATTTTTATACAACTCTTTAACATGTGGTTGCACTATGCTTCTGCTTTTACCATTATGTCTAAGAAATTATTGCTGATTCAAATGTAAAAAAGTTTACCCCTATATTTTCTTTTATGATAATATTATATCTTACATATTGCTCTATAATTGATTTTAATTTGTTTTTAATAAATTTTCGTGTCTTTGTTTTTTATTTATATCCAATGGTCGGTCTATTTACTCTTGTAAATTTAAGAACCATAGATAGTATCTCTCAATTTTATTCATGGATTTATAAGGGTATGTTATTGTGTTGGTCTGGGTAGACTAGAGAAACAAATTCATAAATGCGCATATGGATCTAAGGGAAAGGTTTAAAAACAAGAGGAAAATAACATTGAGAAAGCATCCCAACCCAGTCCAGTCCAAAGTCATGTTTGATATTATCCCATATGTCTGATACCAGTCTATACCGTCTCCTTCCGTCTCATGAAGAACATGCAATAACACCAGGACAATCACAGGCCCGTGGGTGCAGAGTCTTCTATATCCAGCAGCAGTAGAAGCATTTTAGTGCTGGCAGAGGTCTCCTCGTTTCCAGGGCTCAGGGTCCATCAGCAGTATCCAGTGGCAGTAGAAGCACCTCAGCGCTGGCAGGGGTCTATCTGTGACTTTTCTGGCTTCAGAGGCTTGTTCCATCATGAGGAGCCCATGTGGCTTCTCCTCCGGCTCCTCTGGTCCTAGGACTCAGGGTTTATGCTGCCCTCTTCTCTTGTCATTCGAGTGTCTCCAAGGAGTAAGTCAAGCCTCTCACCTCCAAATGGGAAATACCATAAGATTTGCCAGAATTCTCAGCGAAAGCCATGCCCACACAGAGGTCTCCTTGGCTTTCTCCAGGTTGACAGGCTAGACTCCATCCCTACACTCCCAGTCGTGAAATTGACACATGAGTACATGACTGCCACACCTATGCTAGTGTCATCCTTTTTCAAATAATTTCTTGTAGCTTTATAGTAGGACTTAACGTTGAGAATTGTGATTTCATTTACTTTTACTTTTGTTAGATTACTCTATTTTGGATTTCTTGATTTTTCACATTATTTCTAGTATTCAATGGTCAATTTCTTCAAAAACGTATGCTAAGGTTTTGATAGGCAATATTTTAACATGTTGATCAATTTTAAGGAATGCTGCCATCGTTATAGTATTACATCCCTCAATTCATGAATATGGAATGTCTTTCCATTTACTGAAACACTGAACCTGCTCCATGGATTTGATTATGACTCAGATGTATTCTCCAGGACTAGTAGATTTTCCTTTGAGTCTTGTCAAAGCTTTAAATCTTTACAGAAATTAACAGCAGCATTTCTGCTTCACCATTGCATCATCAGTGTGTGGGTCTTGCATTAGTTACAATAAATTTCTTTCTAAATATTTTGATGTGTTGTTAAGTGATATTTATGCAAATTGATAATTTGCTGGTTTCACTTAGAAGGTAAATGTTAAGAGGTTTTTCTTGATGGGGAGGATTATTCTTTATAATTTTCTATGTACAAAACTGTACCATATGAAATCAGACATTTACTCCCTTTCCAAAAATCTCAATTCCTTCTATTACAAGTGAATTGATTAACTGCCCTGATTAGAACGTTCAATAAAATACTGAAAAAGTGTGAGAGCAGACATCCATGTCCTCTTTCTTATATTTCAGAGAATGTAATTCATCTTTCTTCATTAAGTATGTTGACTGTAGTTTTTTCATAAGTGGAGTTTATCAAGGTGAGATAATTCCCTGGTATAATTTGTTGGAAGTAATATATATCATGAAAGATGTTGCATTTTGTTTAGTTTTAAAATTTCTCAGTTTCTATTTAAATGACAATCTGGCTTTGTACCTAGTTCTAGTCATGTTGCATATTACTCTCAAATTTATTAACTTATATAAACTCTGAGTTCCTGAGCTAAGCCTTACTTCCTAATAGAATAAAATCTTTTCTTGTTTGCTTATGTTGGTAGGTTTTGCTTCCTAATTTTTTTCATGGATATTTATTTGCTTTTCCTCCCATATGATTTTTTTGGTCTAAAAGGTTCTCATCCTTCAAAGAATGAGTTAACGATGATAAGGCTCACACCCAATAACCAATAACTTTTACTACATGGTGCCCCCATGAAGAGACCACTGAAGATATTTGTACTATAGCAAAGTTGGTGATCATGATAGATGGTGCCCAGCTCTCAGAAAGAACAAGGTCTTGAATCTTAATGTGTCATCTTCTAACAAACAACCATCCACATGAGACATCAGTTAAGTCCACATAGAAGATGTTACCAAACTATAAATAATAAAAACATAATTGGAAGGATGAAATGGGATAAGAGCTTAAATTGTAAACACCGGGTTTACAAAAGGTGACAGAAGAGTGAAGCAGTACATATCGGAAAGAATATGGGAAATTAAAGTTTTGATTGTTTTGTTTGATTGTAGTCATTGGTTATTCCTGCTTGGAATGAAAAAAATGAATGTGATTAATATGTATTTTGAGCTCAGGGAAAAATGCCATTCCTTGAATTTCTCATAGCTGCTAAGTGAAAATGACTGAAAGTCAAAATGGCTGACAGAAAGTTTGGCTTTGGTTTGATGTTCCCAGAGGTTAATGCTACATTTTGTATCAATAGAATAGTTTAGATAATGTACAGATAAGATAGATAAGTATTGAACTTGACTTTTAAGAATTTCATTTAGTATCTTTGCTTATACTTTGTTCATACTGATGTCTTCTGATTATTATTGTTGATGTGATGATTGCTAGCAATGATTTTGAAAATATGAAAATTTTGAAAAATTTGAAAATAGAATGCTTGCAATCCCACTTGCCTTATGCTATTAAAATCTGATCTTTAATAAATTAGACACACCTGCAAAGATACCCCCCCCCAAATGTCTTCAGTAATCAGTACATTCAAAAGTGAAAAGACTTGCCCAGAGGGCTGTTGACAGATGGAAGAAAAAATAAGGGAACTCTGGGTTTTTGAATTTTGAACTATTGTTCTTTGTCAGAAGCTGGAAAAAATCTGGAACCATGAAGAAACTCTCTTCTCTCTGACTGAATGGTAAAGGAGCCTGTGGGCAGATTGAATACTTTTTAGGTGACCACCTGGATCCACTTGTTGAATATAAATAGGAGAATTGCCGCAATAAAGAGACAAATTGAGTTTGGCCATTGATACCTCTGGACCTGATTCACAGAGACTAGAAAAGATGACAGTGGTTTGACTAGTTTAAAGTTCATGATCTAGCACAAGGGAGCTGTGGTTGTTGAGGATTTGTGATAGGGCCATAGTCTAAAGGCAAGGTGACCAATGGGCAGCCCACATTGAGTTGGCCAGAATTGACTAGATGAAGAGGAGATTTTTTGAGTCTGTCAACAGGTGCATATTGCTGCTGACTTTATGGATGACTGTCTTGATTTGACTTTTTTTTGTAGTGTACATCAAAATGTTCCAATTATAATTAAGATTCTTCACATCAAAAAATATGATTATCTCCTTAGAGCACTGGGTTGCTGTAAGAAAGCAGTATAGAAATTGGACACCCAAAATTGGATAAATAAAGGTATGGAGTGTCTGGCTTAGAAACTTTCATAGGTGGAGGAATATATTCATAGGATTATCAGATTAAGGTATAGGTGTTAATTAATTATAATTGTTATGCATAGAATATTACTGTGTTATTCACTTGTATGATAGTAATATAAATAAGACTTTGATAAATTTTGAATTTCATGCATTTTCATTCTATCCTATTAGGTACAGATATGATTTTATTTTTATATTGTTAAAAATTATGTATGGCTAGGGGTGGAGCCCCAGTGGCATAGTGGTTGTGTGCAGGACTGTGGCCCACTGGGTTGGAGGTTCAAATCCAGCAACAAGGCAGGGCCTCCTGCTCCCAACACCAAAGGGCAGGGATGCCCCCCACAAAAAAAATTATGTAGGGCTAAAGAGTTGTGTAAGAGTCTCAAACTAACAATGGGTGGTCTGTAGCAGTAATATAATCTGGTGTCAATTTGAAACTCTTAGAACTGAAAGGGTGAAGTTTGGCCTGTCAATGAGGTCAAAACTTGACAGTCTCGTTTGGAGGCCATTAGAGTTGTCAAATGATTACTCCTGATTAAAAAAAATTGGCTGAGTATTATGAAACAAGATTTCATAGCTGCTATATCCAAGAAGTGTTGAACCTTGCACAGCTACAAAGTAAAACATCCACAGTAGGGCTAGTCATTACATATTTTAGTAATGCTGGAAATGTGTTGCATTTATGTCATCCAATAAGGTAGTGGCCAGTTATGTGTGCATTCTGAATACTCAAAATGTGATCAGTGAAACTGAACAATTGGGTTTTCTGTTTTAAAAGATATTAATCAATTAAACTGTAAAACTAAGTAGATGTTTCCTGTGCCTGCTGTGTTGCAGAGTGTTGCTCTTGGTTGACAGTAAAACCACAGGATGTCTGAGGTTCTCAGTTCTGAAATAGCACCCATACATTATCTGGGTGCCATTAGAAAGTAAAAATATGGTTTCTTTTTCCTCCCTTCAATAAGCCACTAACTATAGGAGATGACTTTTAAAGGAAAGTCCGGCAATTCAAATGTATCAGCAGTTCAACAGAAGAAAGATGTGACTGTAGATTCTTACCCAAAATATTTGTGTAACTTTTTTATTTGTATAATTTTTAACTCATTTCTTCCTCCACATTTTTCCTAGTCCACCTTACAATAGAACTTCCCTAATCATCATGCATGAATTAAAACCTACTCCTCATAACAAAATATTTATCTCACCCAACTCTTCTGCAAAAAGATGCATCACTATAAGATTAAGTGTATATCATTTTGTATATAATGTTATTTACTGGGTTCTCTCATAAAAATTCAACTTTAACTTAGTCCCTGACATAAGTGTCACAAAATAATTGTATTGATCTACATTTCAGAAGTGAGGAAAAATATAAAAGATTTATTGTAAGCAATATTTTATATATTTTATTTTAATGATGGTTTATTATAGGAAGATGTCTAAATAATTGTATAGAGAATGTCACCAACAGTAATGATAACTATATGTTTCGTTCGGTAGATTATTCTTCTTTGCTTCAATACTTACCAGTTTGTTTCTCTTTTCTGAAGCTGAATCCACTTCCTTAGAGCTAACTTGTCAGCCTCAACTATTATACTAATTCACAATTAGAATTTTTATCATATGAGGAAATATGTCAATAGTTTCAAGTTTAGTCTTAACATATCACACAAACCACGGTTGTCAGTTGGCTCAAACACATATAAAAATCTTGATTAAAATCACCCAAATTACACTGAACTAAACATCAAGTTTTATTTATAAATGTGAGGATAAAAAAACACTGTCTTTATTGTATTGTTTTGAAAATTAGTGAAACAAAACCTGCAATTCACCTGATTCCATACACAAGGAGCTTGCCAATCATGGTCAAACTCTTTTCCAATGTTAAGTTTTAGCAGAGCATGACTATGTATCGTTGTTTATGATTGTCTGTGGGATTCACACTACGGCTCTAAGTAGAGTGTGATCTAGAAACCTATAATCTTTCCTCTCTGATGTGTAACAAAAATGTTTTGCTGAACCCAGGAGTACACAATGGTACTTACTTTCTTTTCTTTTTAAATCATTATATTAGGGCTCTTATAAATCTTATTACAATCCATAACTCCGTCCATTGTGTCAAGCACAACGTATTTATGCTACCATCATATTCAAAACATTTTCAAAGCATTTTCTTTCTACTTGAAACCTTGAGTGCAGGTGCTCGTTTCCCTCCTCCCCCTACATCAAACCCTCATTAACCCTTGATAGTTTATATATTTAAACCCCCCACCCAGTTTTATACTGAGTATTATCTTCCTTCATCCACTTTTCTGTTGTCCATCCCTCTAGGGAGGGGTTATTTAGTAATTTTCCATGACTAAATTAGCTTCTGATAATTAAGAAATTAAGAAATAAATTAAGAAATAAGGTTCTCAATTATTTGAATGCAAATAATAACAATTTCTTAGACAGTATTTATTGTATTCACTCATTGATTTTTTTTAAATGTGAAGGAGGCATATTATTATTTACATTTCACAAAGCAAAAGAAAGAACTGTTAAATAATATACCAATAATAGAAACAAATGAGCAGTATAATTTTTACTTAAGCCTAGGTTCAGCATCCATCCTCCTGTTTATTTTCTCCCAAATACGTCAGATAAAATTCTGGAGACCACAGTTCCTACAGGAAGTTGAATAAAAATAAGATATTTTCAAAGGTTGGATCTTTGACTAACAATGAATATTTCTGTGTTCTCCATAGGTATAAATGACCCATTGTGCTTGGAAAACCATATATGGGTGCTATCACAAATTGCAGTGAAGAAATTACATGGGGCCTGGCTATCAGATAAAATGGCATCTGGTAAATTAAAGGCTTGCTTCCAAATAAGTAGCCAATTAAGTGAGATGTCATCTACCCCATGTGGAAGAAGTATGTGAACATCAATAAATCCATGACTGTAGGTCATATATCCGAAGATTAAGGAAGGAATGATATCAGAGTTTAAATTGCAACATTCTTGTTTGCAGAAGGTTATGGATGACAGCAGATATCCAAGGTGCTTTGTGAGACCTACACGGGAAATAGGTTCCAGGTATCTATCTCTATCCAATATAGAAGGATTGAAAGACAGAGATTAAAGAAAAGAGTGCATTAGAAAGATGACTTTAGGAGATCAAAATGACAGACCTGACTTTGACAGGTAAAATCTAGGCAGTTTTTCTACCTTCGGATGCACATTGAGCCTAATATGACTGTCAACATTTTCTGTGCCCTTTTGTTTTTCATATTGGGATTCATCTCAGATGAATTTTGTCATTGAGATAACTCTCTTGAGTTTTTGCTATATATTTCCCCTGTTTTTCAGTATATGAAACCTAGGATTGATGAACCTATAGAGATAGCAGGTAGAGTAAGAGTTCCTGGGGGGCACAGTTGAGAGAGAGAATAATGTCAAAGAGCTCAAGAAGGAAGAGAATGTTTCAAAATGGATTATGATAGCAATTGTACACATGTTGTTTGATGCAATTGAACTGTGGGATTATATGATATCTGTATTAATTCCAAGTAATGGGTTTGATGTGTGTGTGTGTGTGTGTGTGTGTGTGTGTATGTACACGCGCTTTGGGGAGAGGAGACAGAACTAAGAAGCTGATATACTTAAGTCCTGTCTAAAAGTTTCAGAGATTTGGAGACAGGAGCTTTTTGCTAAAGAAAACCCATCACCTAGGTCATTGTTTTAGGCAGTATTAAATTTCTGCATGTTTATTTGTATTATTTTCTTTTGAAAGTTAATTACAGGACATCATCATATTCCCCAACCTGCCATTCAGATTTTAGAGAAAGAAAAAGGTTAATATGTATATCACAAGAGACTCAAAAACTTGTCTTCCAATGTAACATAGCAAATGGAAGGAAGATATAAAAAAAGGAAAAAGACAGAAGACTGTTTCAAGGAGAAACCAGAGAAAACAAAGTATTATAATCACATGAGCAATGACATGGATTTAGATACTAAAATGGTAGGCCACCCTCAGCATTTCTGAAGCTAAAAGAACTGACGGGGTGGGATGGGGGTGAGGGCAGGGAATCAAGCAGTGAAATGCAATAGTGTAAAATTGCATATGCAAACAAGTAGTGAAATGCAATAGTGTAAAATTCTATATGTAAAACATTGAATTATACAGGAAACATGGAAAGAAGATGAAGGAATACAGGGTCACTAAATTTACAATACTGCTAGCATTCAAATATTTCAAGGGAAAGCATATGGCCAACAATCAAGAGTATTGAAGGAAGATGTTCAAGATACACTGAAAATATGCGCAAACAAAATAATGCTTTTGGGATTGACAGTGTATGAATTTAAATGTTTGAACAAATATATGCAGCATAAAATGACTCATTTATGCCAAGGAATTTGAAATCTAGACTAACTACTAAAAGAAATTCACAGTTATATTCATTCCAAAGAATGCAGAGTATCAAACAGTATTACTAAGATCACCTACAAGTAATTTTTTTTCTGAAGATAATTAAAAAAAAATTGTTGCAGTATTGTATAAAAAACAAACTGCCAGAAATCAGGCTGACCACAGAGGTGAATATGTAATGAAGGTTATCACTATTGATATCAGATAGATCTTGGGTGAACAGAAGTAAATACCAGAAGAATTTGATTGTATGGTTCATAGAAAGTCATGGATTATATTTCAAAGAATAAAAATTCCATGAAAGTTCCTTGCGCATATGTGAAAACTGTACATAGACAAAGAAGCAGCCATGTTAATAGACTAAGGCCATATCACATAGTTCTAAATCAACAGAAATGTGTCAATATTACATCAAGTGGTGGGGAACAGTCAGTTCAATGGAACCAATACCTAAATTTTTGTTGAATTTAGCAAACTGGTTGTTAAAATGCTACATGCAATCAGGGTTTTCTCTTAGGTGGAGAGTGGGCAGCTGCCGAATGTGGGAATAACAAATTTACAATTCTTTGTCTTTTTTAAAGTTCATCTGCTCAACAACGTATTTATTAAGTATTCATAGTTTATCCCTTGCATGGGTATGAAAAAAAATTAGGCAGAACTATGCTTGTAATTAAATATTTATTCATTTCCTAAAACTAGTTATACTGCTGATGAAATACTACATTTTTACCTTATATTTGTTATTTCAGTAAACTAACATAGCGTAAATAGAAAAAAAAGTTCCACTGACCCAATAGAGATGGGCTATCATTTATTTTAGCTATGTATTATGTCCCAAATACCCACAAGATAGTTTTAGCTAATTATGCAATTCCTAGATGTGTTCCACGAGATACAAATTTTTTCAGAAAAATGCTTTAAATTCAGCAAAAGCAGACGGGGTCTTTCAAAGGTGAACAAAATATATTACAAAAAGGAAGATACCTAATTGTTCCTAATATATCAAACACCATGCCTAATGCCTAATTGCCCTCCTTCTAAAAGAATGGGCTCCTGTTCCTACCATGAAAGATGATCAAAGAGAAATCACACAATGGATGATGCTTGGAGGAAAGTGATGTAGGTCATATATTTACAACATTCATTAAGGTGGTGAATTGCTTGTTAAATTATTTAAGTCATACCACTGGCTTACATAGGAGTGCGTCATAGGAGTTCAATTTGTATACTGAACCTACAATCTCAGAAGTTGGACAGTAAGAAAAAGAATATGTCATAAGAAGGGAAGAAAGACACAAAAAAAGCTGTGACATGTGGAAGACAAAACATGACTATGGTAAAAGAGAGAGAGAGAGAGAGACAGACAGACAGACAGACAGACACAGACAGACAGACAGACTTGAAGCAGTTAACCATGAACATCATAGAAAACACAAACTCTCACAAGGGGACAAGTCACATCCTGATAGTGGAAAGAATGATGTCAACGATAGTCTTTTCATGGATCCACAGCCCATGCCCCTTATCCTCACAACAGGACCAATAGGTAACATCAGGAGAAATGGATAAAAACTAGAAGCTATCCAGGATTTTGTCTTGCTTGGATCCACAATCATTGCTCATGGAAGCGGTAGTCAAGAGATCAAGTGTTTTTCATCGAATAAGTCTGGCGCACGATACCTCTGAGAATATTGAAAAGCAAGTATGTCAATCTGAGGACGAATGCACTTCTGACACAAGCCAGGATATTTTCCTGTGCCGACTATGTATGCAGCAGTTAGACAATATAAAATAGCACATTTCAATTTTGTTTTTGTAAAAAATTTTAAATATGTCATGGATTGTCATCTTCCACAGATCTGTCATATTCTATAGATCTGTCTTTACAGAATTATAGCTAGAAGATTCCCTTGAGGCCAGGGTGATGAGGGTTGTTTTGCTTCCTTTGGTCGTGTTACGAGGTGAGATTAGTCCCTGGGGTGGGAGAACAAAAGTGTCCCTTGCTTGGAAAAGTAGAATATCAGGGGAAAAAAAAAAAAAAGAGAAAGTCCTTCAAGGAGATGCACTGACACCTTGGCTGCCACAATGTGGCAGTGATTGTGAGAAAGATACAGAAATGGTCAGTGTTTGTCTGGAAGTAAATAGGCCATTAACTGAGAACCATCTGGAGAGCACATAACAAGCACTAGAGAAAGCTGTGTTTGAACATCTGATTCTATGAATAAGGAAGAAATACAAAATAAAAATATAACAAATTCCTTATTTGTGTATTTCTCTTTTGGACCCTTGTTCACATGTTTGGGCAAAAAATTCATCAGGTCCTATAATTAGGAAATGAAATCCAATTTTAAATATTGTCAATCATTTTCTTGGCACTGGCTTAGATTAATCTGAGATAGGTTATATTTCATTTATTCACTTTTTATTTAGTGTCATTAAATTTATCAGCATTGTTGATGCTATATGTTTCTTGTAAATTGAGAAATTTAAATACATAATTTTAAAAAATAGTTGAAGGCAATATCCTTTTGCTTTGAGGTCTTAGGAAAAGAAGGAGCCAAATGTAAATGATAAGTGATATGAAGTTCTACTTGAAGCACAAATTTAACATTTTTTATTTCCATAAATCACCCTAGACATTTCAAATATGTTAGAGTTTAATCTAGAAGTCTGGGAAAGAGAACAGCTATTTCAGCATTTTAATAACACTTGTAGATAATTTTTTATTTAACTGAGATGAAAATTTTACTGTCATATCCTTTGGGTTTTCCTTAAACTTTCTTTTAAAATAAAAATTACCAGCATACTCTAAAAACCATGTTCTGGGTGATTCTAACTTTTTGTATCTTGAAAAATTCTAAATACATTCACTTAACTTCCTGGAAAAAAAGATAGCAAATATTATGGCTCAAAGACATTTCATTAAAACATGGAGAAAATTCATGGGAGTATATGCAGGATTGTGGACCTTGGAGTAAATATTGGCTAGCAAGTAACTGATTTTGATTTTTTACATAGGCTCATCTTGAAAATAAACTGTGAATATCTACAGCATCAGCCCTCCATCCAAATTCCCTATTTGACCACAAGTCTTTAGCTCTTGAGTCTAAGATTTTCCAAGGAAAATTCTTGAATATTTCTCCTCTTTGCATTCAAAGTTTATGAAAAATGGGGAAGGAAGTTCTTTCATAAAGTGACAAAATGAGGGAGGGAGAGACACACGGATAGCAAGGAGAAAAGATGCAAGGAAGGACAGGAGGGACAGAGACATGGACAAAGACTGACAGAGAAGGAGGAGGAGGTGGGAGCAAGAGGAATTGGATAGGGAGAAACAGAGAGAAGGAAGGAAGAACAGATAGAAATAGCTGCATTTAGAAATAGTTGTGCTTAAATCTCAGCTGTCCAAATCCTAAGGAAATTAGAGCACTGACAGCTATGTTCCTGGATATTAGGTAAAACTGACAATGTGTCACTTTTCTTCCCCACACTATTCTGACCCAATTTTCTTTCTCCAGTCTTCATTTTCTGCCAACAAATTGCTAGTGACAACATACACACTCACGTGAAGGCAGTTTTTTATGAGACAGGTCAGAGCCCTGTGCTGGCTGTTCAGCAGCTTCTATTAACTATTCCTGACAGGGTACCCTTCCTTTAGCCTCTAAATGTAGACCGCTGCGGGGTAAATTCACTGGACGCCTTCATATGTAGGAGGTGCATGGGACTGAAAATAAACAAACAAACTGATAGATAGTCTAAGTAGGTTAGAGCCCTTCTCCAAGGCAAAGGAGGGGCCCACATCCATCAAGCAGTGACATTATAAATCTGTATGCTTTGCAAGGCAATGACATGAAAAATTAGACTGAACAGGCACAGATGCACAATTTGTCAGCCTCAAAGAAAAGGTTACTGCAAGTTAAATATTGACATGTCAGCAATAAGGATTATGCCAATTATAAATTCACACCAATGCTGGTTGCGATGTATTAATGACTGTGGCACTGGCAGGTCAACACAGGGTATAAGAATGACAAGTGAAGAGTGTCACACAAATTAGCACAGTTGTACTTTGTAAGATCCGGCCTTTCTTTCTTTTTTTTTTTTCAAGTTGATCCTTATCTGAAATTTTACTGGAGTGAGTGCTAAGATCCAAAAATGACTGGTTATATCCCACGTACGGGACACTGCGTTATTTTACATACTGTCTCCTACAAAGGGTTCCACAATCATAAAACAACAACAACAACAACAACAACAAAAACTACTAGATTTGTATTGTTTCCATTTTCTGTAGGAGAGAATAGGGAATTTGCTCAAAATAAATGTATGCTAGGCTGGGTTAATTAGCAAAACAAATCCAAGTAGACCCATATGTGTATAAGAAGGAGTTCTATATAAATGGTAGTTGTGTGTTTCTTCCATGTGGGCTTTGTTGCTTCTCACCTAGATGGCTGCTTGTTTATCTTCAAACCTTTTAAACCCCAGGTGCTATATCTTTCGATAGCCAGACACCACCAGCTGTCTTTACCACATTTGCTTATACATCTGCTTTGTCTTCAGCAATCATGTTGGGAAGGTCAGCATGATGGCATACAAGTTTAACAGAACAAAGTTTTCTTGCATAGAGGGAGTACTTGAGTAAAGGCCCAATGTCCACCTGTTATCATAATACCAAACCTATAAAAATATGCACATAGATCTACTTAGCCATTGATAAATATACAGTATATATGCAGGTATAAGACAAGGCACCTAATTTTATCCCCCCCCCCCAGCTGGGGGACTATTTCAGCATCAAAAATATACTGAAAACACACCTTACATTCAAGTATATATGGTCCATATATTTTCATTTGCACATTCCTCTATTTAGACCCCTATAAATACACTTTGCCTCCTAGTTCTTTCACCTATATCCTTTTTCTTTCCTTTTGTCACACTCTCAGTTCACCCGTCATTTGGGATTCAATAATTATTCTCAGTTACATCACTGTTGATCAAGCCCTTTCAGGCCTCCTAAAACCTCCTCGCCATAGATTTTGGATCCCTTGCTATTCCCTTGTCCCTGTGTTTGTTAACACCCAGTTCCTTTCTCCCACTTCCCCCTCTACCATGTCCCCCCAGAACCATCGGTCCTGTTGTTTTCGTCTCCAACTGGTTTATCCTGCCTGCCTTATCGAGATAAACTTGCAGAGATAATAATATGCACACAAAAATAAGACAGAGCAAAACAAAATAACAACAACTCAATGACAAAAAAGTTTGCAAATCATTTAAGGTTTACTTGTTGACATTTAAGAGTGTTTTTATGATTGCATCTGATGGAGTGCCACATCCTGGCCCCAAAGTATATTTTTGGTATTCTCTGGGGACTTTGATGCTCTGTTTCCCTTGCTGTTCTGTTGCATACCCTTATTGCTTTTCCTCAGTGTGGTTGGGTCCAATCAGACACAATTCCTGCACTGTGTCTCCAGTGTTATCCCCAATAGTGCTATAAGTCAAAGAGAGACATCATGTCTCATACTGGGGCTGGCCCCCTGGTCTTCTGTGCTTTGACTGCTGTGAGGAGGAATATCATGCTCAGAGCTTGGTAGACCAGAATACATTCAATGCTCTTCTTTCCCCTTCATTTGCTCCTGTGTGCTCTGACCGTATATATTTCTCCACCAGAGCCATATTTTCAGTGCTATCCTCTCAAGTGAATTCTTCTGCAGGAAGAGGGGGGCTGCCCACTTAGTTGGAATTGGGTCGGCCACTCAGACCTCTCTATTGGTTTCCTGGTCCATGTCAGTATATCGCATTCACAGCCCGTGTGATCACGAAATGTCAACAGAATCAGGTATCAGGCATTAAAGAACAGAAAATCATATCATTATGAATGAGGGGGAGTACAGAGTGGAGACCCAAAACCCATCTACAAACAACTGGACACCCCCTTACAGAAGGGTCGCAGGGAAGAGATGAGCCAGTCAGGGTGCTGTACAGCATTGATGAAACATACAACTTTCATCTAGTTCTTTACTCCCCTCCCCAACCCCTCACCTATCATGATACCAATTCTCCATCACAAATCCGGCAAGACCAGAGAAAGGACACTGGTACAGATAAGAGCTGTTGGCTGAGCCCCGGTGGCATAGTGGTTGTGGGCAGGACTGTGGCCCACTGGGATGGAGGTTCAATTCTAGTTCATAGGAGCAAAGACTGGGCCTCCCACTCCCACCACCAGAGGGCAGTGATGCCTAAAATACTAAAAAAAATAAGAGCAGTCAATACAAGGTATTTAGGACAGATAAAACCCTCTGACCAATAATGATAATAGTGATACCAGAAAGAGAAGGGGAAGGTGAAAGAGGATCATCTGCATATAACCACTGCCCTGGGGGACAGACAATGGAGATGTGGTTGATAGGAGACGTCACACAATATAAGACGTGGCTCTTCAAGAGCTTAAAAGCCTTGGCTCCATCAGTGTAGATCCATCTGGTTTGTCAACAGGAATGTCTCACTGAGAGAGACAAATCAAAGAGAACATTCCTAGCATCCAATGAGCTAATTATTTCCATAGCATCTCCAAATGAGGTCATCAAGTTGCTGCCTGATTGACAGGCTGAACACCTTCATGATTAATAATCTCAAACTGATGCCAGGTGTCATTTCCACAGCTCACCCTTTGTCAACCTGATACTTTCACAAGTTTTAGTCATATAGAATTTTTAGACAGTAAGAAAATCCTATCAGTATACCTAACATAACAAATTAAAATGTCTACAATTAAAAAATGTGCCACCCTCATTTAAACACAACATTCTATATGTGAACAAAATAATATTATACATTTATGTGAATACCTACACCATAATCTTATAATATTATGAGTATAGTCTTCCACTTATGAAAGTTTTTCAGCCTGCCATTTCTTGCCTTTAATCTCCCAGTTTGGTGCATACAATTTTTATACTGCCCACTTATATAAACTCAGTGCTCTGAGGAGACAATCATTTTCTTGGATATGAAGAATCTTCATTTCAGATAGAAACTGTGAAATTTGCATCCATAAGCAAACTCAAAGTCAGCAGCAATATGCACCAGTTCACAGGCTCAAAAATCTTCTCTTCATTTGGTTGGGTTCTGATCAACTCAATGTGGACTGCCTCACTTAGGCTTCCCAGGGTGCCCTTGGGTCAACTTGCCTATAGACTTTGGGCACTGGTACAAATTTTCAAGAACCCTCGTCCCATTGTGCTAGGTTATGAACTTCAGACCAGTCAACAGCTCTCGTCTTCTCTCATGCCTGTGCAACAAGGTCCACTCGTGTCAGTGGCCAGATCTAACCCATCTCATTATTGCTGCATTTTTCCTACTTACATTCAACAAGTGGATTCATGTGGTTACCTAGAAAACATTTCAGCCTGTCTACAGGCTCTTTTTAACATTCAATGCCAGAGTTTCCTTGGGGCTCAGATTGTTTCAGCTTCAGCTACAAAGCACTAACTCAAAATTCAAAAAGTCAAAATCTCTTTTCCCAAAAGAAAATTCTCTTTTCTTTAGTGTGTCAATAGTCCCGAAGACCAGTCTCTTCACCTTTGGATGTCCTGAGCATTCAGAACACTGGGTTGGGCTTAGCCTTCCACAGCCTTCTTTTTTTATATATATTAAAACTTTTATTACACTTCATCTCTTATCACCACCCATACATTCCCATTCATCTACTGTCAAGCACATTTGCACATATGCCGCCTCCATCATTTCCGAAGCATTCTCTTCCTACTTGAACCCCTGATATCAGCTTCTCATTTCTTTTCCCTCCTTTCCCTGCCTGCCCTTCCTCACGAAATATTGATAAAATATATTATTTTCATATCTTACATTGTCCTCTATCACACTGCACCCACTTTTCCATTGTTTGTCCCCCTGAGAGGACATTATAGGTTGATCCTTGTGATCAATTCCCCTTTATCTCCCCTCCCTCCCCTAATCCTCCTGATCTCTCTACTCTCATTGTTGGCATGTACTAGTCTATTCCAATTTATAAGGTGGACTTGAGATAATGAGAGTGGTGTGAAAGAAACAACAAAGAACTAGAGGAAAGTTGTATGTTTCATTAGTGCCATACTGCACCTTGACTGGCTCCTTTCTTCCCTGTGACCCCTTTGTGAGAAGGTATCCAGTTGTCTACAGATGGGCATTGGGTCTCCACTCTGTGCCTCCCTGTCCCCATCATTGACATTGGGTATGGTTTTGTTTTGGGTGCTACACGACTTCATGATCACACAGGCTGGTGTGCTTCTTCCATGTGGATTTTGTTGCTTCTCAGCTAGATGGTCACTTGATTATCTTCAAACATTTAAGATGTCAAATGCTATCAGGGTTGGGGGGCAGTCCTCTGATATACTCACAGTAAGGGTTCAACAAGCAGTTGTGTAGTGATAATTATTATTTTTTATAACATCAATATAGAGATCATGAGAGAGAGAAAGGAGCACTAGAAGTTAC
The DNA here is from genome assembly GCA_004026705.1 of Nesogale talazaci. NCBI lineage: Eukaryota > Metazoa > Chordata > Mammalia > Afrosoricida > Tenrecidae > Nesogale > Nesogale talazaci. Next base: position 100,341 of record PVJH01000183.1, read on the forward strand.
ATATCTATCCTTTCATGGTACATGCTCACCTCTGCTCTGCTAGATGGTCCACATGGAGAAAGACAGATGAGAGAGTGGCAGCCTGGAGGGACACAGACTGGAGTGAAGCAGGCATCCCCTCTTATCCTATATCCCATCCGTATATACCCTCTGGAGCCAAGCCAGGCCCCTAATTACAGGCAAGAACATACATCACAAGAGAGGGCTGTCTTAAGGGTTTTATGATGATAAGGAGTGGTCTTACCGGAATGTCTACTTGACTATGTGAACAGGAGAGCGAAAGTGCCTGACCTTAACCTGTGGAGGTAGATAAGCATTTCTATCAAGATAGGGGCTATTAACAATGGCTCTTGAATCCTGGCCCACAGGCTTTGAGGGAAGTGAGCCATCATCCTAACAGCAGGGGAGTTAGCTCATAGTTAGACAATACAAAGGCCTTAAGTAATTGGGAGTTTTAGGGAGAATAGTCAACCTCCATACCCAATGCTGGTAAATAGTTTGCTTGATATTTGGAGTATTATAATTGTGGAAAAGTTCTGTCTTCATCAGACATATTTTTTGATAGCTGACACCATCAGCTTTCTTTACCATATTTGTTATGCATTTATTTTTTCTTCAGTGATTGTGTCAGGAAGGTGAGCATCACAGAATGTCAGATTATTAGAACAAAGTGTCCTTGTGTTGAGGGAGTACATGAGTCAAGGCCCAATGTTCAGCTGCAACCTTAATTCTTAACATACTCATACATTTACATATGAGTACATCATTCTATTCCATTTTCATTATATGTATTTACATATGTACATGCCTATATTTAGACCCTTAAAAATGTCCTTTGCACTCTTTATGCTTTCCTCTATTTCTTTTTATCTTCCTTTTGTCCATCATGTACCACTTTCATTTTAGTAAGTCCTCACTGTTACATTGCCCCTTGATTAAGTTCCATTAGGCATCCAGGCCTCTCTACAGGAGGGTTCTAAACCACTTAAATATTCATATTAATGGCTGAAGACAAATGGGCTTATAAAATCTCTACTTCCATATTCCCAATAATCATCTCTATTAATCATTATATCAATAAAAATAAGCAGAAGAACATAGTATATACTTGGTATAGCTAAATCCTAAATTCAATTCTTAGAACAATAAAGTTCAATCCTTATCTAACTTAACCCATATCTAAACTATTACATTGATAAAAAAAAAACTATGGCCTTAGCCCTGACTGTATCAAATCAGGGCCAGTCTTTCTGTCAGACATTTTGATCTTCTGTTAACCATTTTCACTAAGCAGCATCATCTCAGAGAATCTCAAGAAGCAATTTTTAAAAGAGAGGCAATTTTGCCATATGAGCTCAATAAATTACATGTAGCACATTCTTTTTAACCATTTCAGATAGGAAAAGTGAAACACAATTTCTAGAACTCAAAACTTTAAATTCCCATTTATTTTTCAGAAAACAACTCAGTAAACTATATGGACATATCTGACCTCTGGCTAGCCAAAAGAGAAATACCATGAGGCAGGGGTCAAATAAGCCTCCACTATCCACTTTCATGATTTGTTTCTCTAGTACCCCACTCCTAGAGTACCATAATGTAAGTCTGGATTGACTATAGAAACAAAGTCATGTAGAACCATGTGTAAAAAGAAAGAAATTTATATAAAGAGAAATTGAATAATAAGAAATCATTCCAGTCCAGTCCAGATCAAGTCCATAGTTCTATTTAGCTCATATCTTCCATAGAAGTCTGTAAATTCTTCTCCAGAGCCACACCAAAAGCAGAATGATCAGAAGACAGTGGGTGGAAAGTCTTATGGATCCAGTGGTGGTAGAAGTATCTCAGCACTGGCATGGGTCTCCATGTGGTTCCTTCAGATCCAGTGCTCTATCTACATTAGTGTAGCACCATCTGGCTTGTCAACAGGAATATCTCACAAGGACCTCCAATTAGCTATTTCTGTAACACCTCCACATGTGATTATCACATTACGGACATGATTGACAGGCTAAACTCTACCTTTTCACTCTTCATAGGCTCAAGTTGACACCAGATGAGTCACTTCCACAATATGTGAAGGTTAATGGTACATATCCACTTGATTAGGCTAGAATAGTCATTAGTGTAAATGTCATGAAGGTGTTTTGCAGGTAATTAACATCGATAATCAGTTAGCTTCAATAAAATGTGGTATTTGTTAGGCATAAGCCATCTCCAACTCACAGAGAGCCACAGAATGAAATATGTCCCAGTCTCACTCCATCCTTACCACCACTGCTATGTATGAGCCCTTCTTCCCCACCACCTTTTCAATCCACATTGCTGAGTTTTCTTTTCTTTCATTGACTCTCTACTACGCCAAGCATAATATTGTTCTCCAGAGATTGTTCCCACTTAATTCCATGCCCTCATTTTCTCACTTGTGCCATATTACTGCTGTATTTGCTCATAAACAGATCTGTTCAATCTTCAGGTAGCTCATGCTATTATCAAAATTTTTGGCAAACACAACAATTTAAATCTGTTACTTCCCTTAGTCTTTCCTTTCCAGTGCCAACTTTTTCATGCATATAAAGTTACAGAAAAATATATGACTTTGCATATCTTAGTCACTAAAATCCCATTATTTTTATGACTCTAAAAAAGTCTTTTTAAAGTGGATTATTCCAGTGCAGTGGGACATTTGATTTATTGGCTAGTGTTTCCACCAGTACAGATTGTAATTGCAGTAAGAATTATATTTTTAAGAACTTCAATTTCTTCACCATTCACTTTTGATAATTTTTACAGCCATTGGGTCACTCCAATTCTTAAAGGTCTTTCTCTTCACCACCAGACAAACATTATGTCCTTTTCTAGGAACTAGTCCCTCATAGTAACATATACAAAATATATGAGACAAAGTCTCACCCTCCTGACATTTAAAGAGTATATTAGGGTTTCACCTCGTTCTAGAAAATTTATTCTCTGTTCTTCCAGCAATATGTTCAATATTCTTCATCAAAACTATAATTCAAATGTATTAATTCTTCTCTGGTTTTCCTTATACACTCTTGTATTTCACAAGAATATTAGGTGATTAAGTATGCCATTGCTTGGTCCAGGAGAATATTTATCCAGTGTACTAAATCCATTGATTTTCTCTCTGCTACTTTCTTTCATGAGTGTCATTTATGAATCCAAGTAAAATGAAATCTTTGAAAATTTTGATATTTTCACCACTTATCTTAATGTCCATTGCTCCAGGTTTTGAATGTTTTCTTCTTGACACTGAGTTGTAATTAATTCTGATGCCTTTCTTCTTTGGCCATCATCAGTGTTTTAGGTCCTATTCACTGTCAGCCAGCAAAGTTGTATGTAATACTTCAGTGCAGTGTCAACTATCTGGTCCAGGATTTTTAGTGATTTGGCAGTTAGGCCTCCAGGATAATGTCATCTGATATGACGTAATCAACTCCTTGATTGGTTTCTCATGAGCGAAGGGTTTACTCATGTTTTAACCCTGTTGATGGTTCCTCAAAGGTGAACCTTAGCTTATACTTAAGCATACATTGTAGAGAGCTTCACTTCTTTTTATTGGCCTGGATCTTAAATCTGTCCCATCTATCACTGGTTCTTGAGCTGAAAGTCCACCATATTTCCTGTTAGCACTGAGAGCAATTAGAGCCTACCAACCTTGGATTCCTCCAATTCCATCAGCCCTAAGCCTGATCTGCTTACAACAGCCAGCCTGTGGCTTTTTCCTTCATTTTTCTGTTTCCTGTTTCACTGGCCCAGGCAGCTACAAGATTCAGAAAGAGTCTCCAGCTTATTATCTGATCCTCATACTTGAATACAATGACATTTATTCATTCCTTTAACACTGTGAGTCGTTTATCTTGATATATACTTTTTCACTATAATTTTATTGGGGGCTCTTACAGCTCTTATAACATTCAATACATCATTTATATAAGGCTTATTTGTACACATGTTGCCATCTTCATTTCCAAATATTTTCTATGTGAGCCCTTGGTATAAGCTCCTCTTTCCCCCTCCTTTTTATCTTTAAAATCATTCCATTGGGGTCTCCCACAAGTCCCATCACAATCAACGCACATATCAATTGTATGCATATCACATTTTCACTTTTATTTTTATATATCTATGCAGGTGTCATTGGTTTTGCCTCTCTTAATTGCCTCTCTAAGGAACACAACCTCATACATTGCATCATCTATGCATTGCAAATATTTATTGAGCTTTCTATCACTCTGATGTATGGTCTTCATATAGTCTGATTTCTCAAGTTCTTTGTTTATATATTGAATAAGTATGGTGAAAAGCTACAACCTTGAAATATATCTTTCTTGTGCTTCAACCTGCCAATATTCTCCTGTTGTGTTCAATCACCTCCCATTTGTTCAACAGATTCTGTGTGATTGCACTGGTGTGTTTTGTAATTCTTATGATTCTAAATCCATACTCTGGTATAATCCATGAATCTGAATGCCTTTGAATAGTGATCACAATCCGGTTAAACATACTTGTGTTGGCCAGATACTTTGCTAACCTATTGAAAGTAAATGATGGGGGGAAAAGTATTAAACCAAATATGCACAGACCCCTTGAAAATGTTAAAGTGCCAAGAGGTCCCTTTGGGGAAGAGGATGCTCAGGAACCAGTTTAAGGCATTTTTATTTCTTTACTATGCATATGAAAGTTAGACAATTAATAGTGAAAAGCAAAGTAGAAAGGATACACTTGAATTACAGTATTGGCCAAAAATACTGCAAGTGCTAAAGATCACTAAAAGAATAAACAAATGTTACCTGGGTGAAGTATAATAAGAAGACTCCTTACAAGTGAGGACAGTTTACTTCATTATATATGTAAATATATATATATATATATATATATATATATAATCAGGATGTCCTTGAAAAAGGACTTCTTGTCTAGCAAAATAAAGAGTGAGAGAAAAAGAAATCAAACATGCAAAACCTTTGATGAGATAGATTGGCACAGATTCTAATAATAGGTCCAAAGAGAACATTTGTGAGCTGAGCCCCGGTGGCGTAGTGGTTGTGTGCAGAACTGTGGCCCACAGGGTTGACAGTTCAAATACAGTAGCAGCTCTCCAGGAGCAAGGCTGGGCTTCCTACTCCCACCAGGGCAGTGATGCCACAAAAACAAAACAAAACAAACAAACAAAAAACAAAGAGAACATTTGTGAAAGTCAGAAAACTGATGCTAACAATTTCCATTATTATGCAAATAAAGTAAGTGAAAAGAATGATATTGTGTCATTTTTCACTGGCTAAAATAACATTTACTTACAGCAAATTCTGATATTTGGTTTTGTATCCTGAAGGAAAAATTACATGCTCATCACAACTGGTATGGAAATATTTGTACATATCTTTTCTAGAAAATAATCAGTAATGCGAATCTAAAATGAAGCAAAAAAGAAATCTCTTCAAGTATTTTTATTTCAAGGCATATAAATCCAAATTAGTATAGAATATATCCCAGTAGCATGTTTATTTCAAGAAAGATATCTTCTTTAAAACAACAACAACAACAACAAACTGAGCCCATTTGAATGATAGTGTTGGGGAAAAATTCCAGGAGAGACTGGACCCTGGAAAAGGGTAGCTTGGTTAAGAAAGTAGACTGTGAAGAAAAAGGAGAGAGTAACTCTGTGAGGTGAACTGACACCGTGGTTGGAACAATAGCTTCACCCTAACAAAACTTATGAAGATGGAAGTGTTTCACTTGATTGAACAAGTGGGCACCATGAGTCAGAACTGACTGAAGGTCCAAAAACAGCTATAACTACATATCAAAAATGAATAATAGGACAGTAATGTAAAGTACAATACAAAAGAACATAGAGTGAAGCATTATTAAGAAGTTCAAGGAAACACAAATAATTTGGCACTGTCCAAGTATGTAAAAATTGATTTGGCAAACAAATCATTATAGAGCCATATCATTTACAATTTAGAAACTTAAAAATTTCATTCAATAAATTGTCCATTATTTTAAAAGATTGTTCATGATGCACTGTGAAACTGACAAAAGCAGATATCTAAACATATGTGCAATATAAAGTGAATTTTGAAACACGGACATTCTTTTGTAGCACAAAATGGGAAGACAGAGTAATATTGAATTTTGAAATATAAAAATTCTTCTCTTTGGAAGAAACATAGTTTTTCTTCTCTTCTTTGTATTTTCGCCTTATTAATAATGACCAAAAGTTACATTTTGTCAAAGAAATCTAACTTTTGAAAGACACATATAAGGGGAACAGTAGAAAATGATGACAATTAGCTTGATAGTTAAACAAAAGTTATTAAACCTCTAGTTTTATATTGTGGGGCACTGAGATTAAAGCAATGTCCATCATAATATAGTTCTCTACCTTTAATCAGGGTGAACGTAATTGGCAAGAGTAGCGAATTCATAAGCTAGCAATGATTTCCCAAGTGTAAAGGAACAGGAATTCGAACTCACGTCAATCTGGAATCAGCCCTTTGGCACATATTGAAGAATCACAAGTCCGTAGTTCTAACCTACCAGCAGCACCATGGAAGAAAGAGGAGACTATTTGTTCCCGTATAGATCTACAGCCATAAAGACTTATGACATAGACTCAGCTCTCCTCTGTTTTGTGGGGTAATTATGAGCTAGCAGTGGTTCAATGGCAGTGAGTCTAGTTAATTACTTTGGTTTAGTCTGGAGGAGATAAAGCTCAAGAAAACCAGATTCTGCCTATCTTTCCTTTGTCAAGACTGGCTTAAAAGACAAAGCCCCGTTTAGCCTATTGATGGATCTGTATATTTCACAGATGGATATTCTGAGGCTGAAGGGGGTCAAGATGCTTACACAATGAAATCTTGAGCACACGTGAAAGGTATGGAGTGGGCCCAGAGAGGGTCACTGGCAGAATGAATGATGCTCAACTACTCAAGCGGCCTTGAGGCTCCTGCAAATGAAACCAAGACTAAAGGCATTAGAGCTTTGAATTACCTTTAGCAAATAAAAGGGCTATTTGAAAACAAATAGGCAGAAGAGAATGACAAATGAAATCTTAAGATAAAATGGAGGAAATTCAGGTCTGAGGAATACAAAACCAAGGAATTATATATCTTCCAGTATCAAATCCAAGCTACTCTATTATGTTTTTGTTAATGTAAACTACCAATGAGTTCAACTCAGGGACTCCATTTGAGGGAGGAGAACTTGTCCTTAAGAGTTTTATGACAGTGATATTCATGGAAGCAGGAAGTTGGGTCCCTTTTTTGAATGGCCACTGGGTGGGTTCTAACACTCTTTTGGCCGCCAATGGAATGGTTACCCATTTTTACCACAGTAAATCCACACTATGCACTGACACTCAACATATGTTGACCTTTTGTGTAGTTGCTTGTTGGAAGCAATAAATAGAAGAGAGGGGGAAAAAAGACTTAAATATCAGCTGTTCTGTTTAGCACTCACTGGAATCAAAGTACACCAAACACTTCGCACCTGACTTTGATTGTCCTATTTTGTTTCATTTCATTTCCATTTTAATTGGAAAAGATGCATTGGAAAGCAAAAAAAAAAAAAAGATCATAAGCTATCACAGAAGTTATTAATTTCAGGAGTCCGGAAGATAATGTTTGTATTTGTCAGAGGGGAAGCAATTAAAATGAGATCATGATTGAATGGGATAAGATGCAAGGAATACAAAATAGAGGTACTAAAATTCTTCAATGGAAAAATAGCTGTAAGAAAGGGTTATGTGTGCACTTTGGTTGCTATAAAATGTTCCATAAATATAATGGCTTATCAGATGATTTTTTCTATGCAGTTGCATCACTTACATTGATCAATTATTATACAATAAAAGAATAGTGACAGTAGACACACTGATTAATGTGTCATACACTATAAGCTGTAGGCTGCAGGAAAAATAATAATACATTTGTGGCCTAGCAATAGAAAAATATTTAAAATGACTATAGTAAAAATTATAGCACAATTCTCCAGATCCATTCCATTTTATCAAACACGTGTACTACACCACTGTATTCTCACTTCAACTGTGAATTTGTACTTCCAGACCACTAACTGCACTATCCACGGAGTAAAATAAGATAACCCATCTTCCCTGCTAACATCGTACAAAGAATCAGCATGCATACATTTCACACCTGGAAATGGATCCATTTTTCACCTTCCCACATCTCTTCTTAAGCTTCTCCAAACAGCACAATGCCTTTCTAATAACCAACCACCTAGTGCTGAATTGAATTTCATTAGTTAGAAAAATTATGTGCTTCACATAAGACATCTGCACAGCCCTTATCTGAAGAAATGCTAAGAAAAAGAAGCAAAAAGAAAAAGCTGTTGTCTTCAGTTGAATCCAACACACAGTGATCCTATAGGCACAATAAAGCTACTTCATATGGTTTCCAGAACTAAGGCACCTGAGGAAGCAGACTGCTAAATCTTCCCTCCACCAAAGCCATGTTGGCCGGGTTTCTAACCAGCCCATGGTGACCTTGGATTTTATACTCTGTCCTTTCAATACCTACAACACCCTTCAAAGGCCATGCCAGAAGCATTCCATGTGAAACTCTACTAACTGAAAAGGGCTGTACCTCAAATTCACCTGTAGCAGATGTCAGAAACTGGCATACTCCCTTGTCCTGAAGGTTGAACTATCTTGATGTGAGGAGAACCAGATAACTGCTCTCCCAAGATTATAAAATCTGTGATCTTTGGACTTTGGATCTGATCTCTTGCTTTAAAGATACCCAATGAAGACCTGGGGCTACCATATGTTTACTATTGTAATGTCCTCCTTGATTTCTTATGACATGTATTACTCTGATAGGAGTGATTCTGCTTTTAGGAATGTGTATTTTTTTTTAATTTTCAAAAGCATTTTATGGGTAGTTAACACAGATATCATACCATATCATATGACTTTGTTGCAGTAGTGAAAGTTTCTATAGACAAATATTGAAAGATGCAGGGTTCATCAAAAGATGATAGAAAGAATACATACAGTCTCTCTACCAAAAATAGCCAGTTCACATTCAACCATTTCAAAGGTAGCATATAATCAAGAACAAACTACTGAAGGAATACTTTCAAGCTGTACTGGCAGTATTACCCAAAAAAATTCTCCAGAAATTGATGGAACACCATTTGAAAAAAATCCATGAGTTTATGAACACTGGAAGCATTCACTAAGTTATTCCAAGAAATCTGAAAGAAAGCTACCTGGAAAATTGTTTGTAAGAGATCCATATTTGTACCTATTCTAAAGAAAAAGGACCGAACATAGTTCAGAAATTATGAAACAATATCATTAGTGTCATATGCAAATAGCATTTTGTTGAAGATCAGTCAACAAAGTTTATACCAATACATTGAAAGGGAACTGTTCTAAATTCAGGCCAGCTACAGAACAGGACTTCGAAAAAGAGATATAATTGCTCATGTCAGATGAATCTTGGCTGAAAGCAAAGTATAAGAGAAAGATATTTAATTGTGACTTATTGACTATGCTAAGGCATTCAACAATGCGAATCATAACAAACTAAAGGTACCCAAGAGAATAATGGGAATTCCAGAACACTTCATGGTGTTCAATCAGAACTTGTGCAGGATCAAGAATGAATTGGTTTAAAACAGGAAAGATGTGTCAGTATTATATCATCTCACTCTATTTGATATGTATACTGACAAAATCATCAGAGAAGCTGGATTATATGAATAAGAATGCAACAGCCAGATTGGATTAAGGCTTATTAACAGTCGGTGCTATGCATATGACTCCATGTTGTTTGGAAGATGTGAGAAGAAGGTCAAGGATTGAAGCCTTCAAGTATGGAATACAAGTCAGTGCAAAAAAAACCCCAAATTCTTCACAACAGCCCAATTGGTAACATTAGGAAGCACAGAAAATAGTGAAGTTCTCAAAAATTGAATCTTTCTAAGACCTACAACCAGCATTCATGGCAACAGCCGCAAAGAAATCAACCATGCATCATATAGTGTAAGTCTGACCTCTAGTGATCCCATGCACACCTAAGGGAAATATTGACCTATCCTGAAACATCCCTGCAATTGTTCCTATATTTGAGCATATCATCCTAGTCACTGGTTAAACCCATCTCTTCGAGGGTCTTCCTCCTTTTTCGCTGACTATCCAGTTTACCAAGAATGACCTCCTTCTTCAGGTACTGATCACTGCCAACATGTCCAATGTATTTAAAACAAAGTCTCACCCTGTTTGCCCAAAGAGCTCTCTGACTGGAATTCTGCCAAGATAAGTTGATTTGTCCTTTTAACACCACAATTCAAATCTGCCACACAATACTTTAAACACTTTAAAGTGTTTAAGAACAGATATATCACTTTGAATATTATGCTCTCCTCATTCAAACCATACAATTTCCAATTACCTCAGACATATGTGAAAGTCATACATTGAATAAGGAAGACCAAAGAATAGTCAATGCTTTGGGGTTATGGTGCTTTTGAAGCCTATTTAAAGTACCAAAGGCTTACAAAATAACAAGAAAAAACAAAAATCTGCCTTGGAAGAAGTACGGTTAGAATTCTCTTAAATGATAATGGTGAGGCTTTGTCTCACTTAATTTGGACTTGTTAGGATACACTAAACCCTAGAAAAGTATAATATGCATGATAAAGTTGAAATGCAGTGAAGAAGAAGAAGATGTTCAAAGAGATGGATTTATTCAGCTGCTGCAACAGTGAGTTCAAACGTATTAGGCATTGTGCAAAAGTTGCAGGATGGAATAGCATCTCTTTCTGTTGTGCACAGGGTGGCTGTGAGCAGGAACTGACTCAACAACACTTAACCAAGATGACACTTGACAAGGCTTATCATTTCTCAGCTAAAGCATAAATGGCCAGTTGTATTTTTGCAAGCAAATAAAGTGTTCCTCTGTATAATATAGGAACTCGGGTTACATAATGTGGTGTCAATTTGGGACTTGAGAGGATTAAGAGTGATGGGATGGGGTGGAGTCTGTTCTATCAATCATCAGGTCATAGCCCATGAGGCCTCTATGTGGCCATGGCCTTCTCCTGAGAATTCTAGGAACTCCTGTTTTCCTCCTTGAAGGCAGGAAACACTTCACTCTGCTCCCTTCCTTGGAGACTTCTACTGAAAAGGCTGACTTCCTGTCAGACATCCCTGAGGAGAAGAAGCCTGAGAGTCCTACCAGTGCTGAAAAGCTAACAATGTGACTGAATCCACTCACTTGCCTGTGATCTTCCTGCCTTTGCCATTATTGGATGTGTTTCATGTGTCAGAAAAGAACGTTATAGATTGGTATCAGACCTATGGGCTATGATAGGACCTATGGACTTGATCTGGACTGGGCTGGGATGTTTCCCCAATATTCAATTGTTCTTGTACATAAACCTCTTTCTAGACACATGTGTGTCTATGAATTTGTTCCTCTAGTCTACCGAGGCTAATGCACCAGGTTGTACATCACTTGAAAACTTAACTCCTTACCACAATGTCTAGCTCACCAGCCACTGTGCACGAGAAAGATGTAACAGTCTGCTGGTGTGAAGATGTTTTGCTTGGGAAATCCAATAGGCATTTTTTTCCCTCTTGGCTACAGGAGTATTATGATTCAGAGTCAGGGCCACAACAGTAGTTTAAGTTTGGGAGATTTTATGTGTGATAATGAAAATGTGTTTGTGGGTGATAATGAAAATGTGTTTGACAATGAAAATTATTTTACTCCTTGTAACATTTACTTTCTCCTAGATCAGCATGGGCGTTTTGTCCTGCTCCATTTCCAACCTGGGCCAGTTCACTCCTCCTTAGGCAACCTGGTGGTCCCCTGCTCCCGGGAGGTCACCATATTGATGCCGAACTTAGTGCGGACAACCAATCGGCATAGCGCACTGCAGCCCAGAACTCCTAGACTCAAGCGATTCTCCAGCCTCAGCCTCGCGAGTAGCTGGGACTACAGGTGCGCTGCCACCACGTCCAGCAACTTTATTTTAGAGATATACGACCTTGTCACTTATGTACAAATATTCTGAAATCAGAATGTCATCGTTAACTATGGGAAAGCATTAAAGACATTACCATTATATTATGATACCAGAAAGAAGCAGCTTGGCCAATGTTTAGAAGATGGAGATCACTAACACGTGTTGCTAGCTATTCTGAAAGTAAAAAGAAAATTGTGATCAAATATATCTATGAAACTGTATCTTGGGAAGTGAAGGAATGCAATTTTTTGGTACTGAGTACACAGGATTAGAAATATCTTTCAAGGGGTGAGGAAAATGGACACTTTATCCTGGAGTGTATAGAGAAAACACTAGGGCTATGAATTTTTCAAAAGTCCTTCTGTTTACTATGGCCTTGATCAATCAAGAAATAATGAAAGAATTTTCTTGAGTCTCTTGAAATTATTGGCATGGTGGGTTTTTTATTTTCCTATTTAGACTATGATGGTTCAATACATATTGTTGGTGATGATCTATTGCTTTCTTAGTGCCAGGGCTGTGTAGTGTCTGATACTATAAAATGAACATGAAATCGTGATTTATATTTCCATGATTGCTTGATGGATGACTAAACAAAATGTCTGAATATAAATGTAAATGAATTGATTAGCCAGTCTCTCTTTCCAAATGACCTCTGCTTTGTATTCTGCTTTCATGTAGACTCTTTTGATTTATCAGAAGATTTAACGGTGTACAGTATTTGGGTTTACTTAGAGTGGAGTGAATTTTAATGAAAATAATTTATCATCTTCAAAATTTAGCCAATATATGTACAAGCCAAGTCTGTTACTATCTCGCAAAGTTCAGCATGTTGCAATGGGATACTTTAACTCCTAGAACAAAAACTTTGAGTTTTGAAGTTATCATTTAGAAAATAACAGAAATGAAATAAAATATGCTAGTGATGGTAATGCTGATGTAAATCTTGAAAATAATAATTATTCCTAACCTTTTAAACTCAATCCCAGTACCACCAAGGGCAATAATACAGATTACTCACTGAGTAACTAGTCGGTACTAGGCTCTGTGCTAGGAATTATTATGCATTTATTTTATTCTTAAGCCAAACTACCTTTTTCTGCTTCAAGGATACAAAAAGTATATTTAGGATACTATATGCATAGAACTATATGACATGATAGTAATATAGACTATTATGTAGAAGAGTATAAACTCAACCTTAAAGTTTGTATCTTTCTATATACTCTGAAACAAAAGAGGTATCAAGAGAGATTATAAAATGATCTTACATGTTTTTTCTTTCAAACTTGGATTTCTTGTTGCAATGTCTTATATTGCAAAATAATTCAACAAATTTTCCACCACTTATCAGATGCAGCATAAAACTTTCCTTTTGTTTAATTTTTCATAAATGAATAGATGAATCAGCAGTATTTATGTGTATAAAATCTTTAAACATATTAAGAAAAACATAAATATTAAATAATTTTTTCAGTAATTTATTGAGTATCTCTTTGAATATTATGGAACAAAGGATTAGTAATAAAGTGAAATGGCAAATGTTATCATCCTCACTTCTAAGTAAGATTCTGGCTGTATTTTCTAGACAGGTTTTCTTTTCTTGTACCCAGGGTACTGCCAATATTCCTCATTAACACTGTGTGAAACCAGGTGGACTAGAGAAACAAGACTAGAGTAGGTGTCTATTTCAATTGAAGCCTTGGGAGTTTGCATCCACAAGCAAAGTTAAATCATGCATAAAGTTAATTGCAACATGCCCCAATTGACAGGTTCAAAAATCTTTTCTTCATCTTGTCTGTTTCTTGTTCTGGTCAACTCAATATGGGCCATCGCACATAGCCTCACCAGTGTCCATTGGCCCCTTGCCTTTTGACCTTCATAAATTCTCAACAGCCCTAGCCCTCTCGGGCAAGGTCATTCCTTGGGCTCAGGCTCAGGTAGAACTTTATAAACCTCAAACCAGCCAACCTGCTCTTATCTCCTCTGTAGTCCTGTTGAACCAGGTTCCTGAGTGCCAGTGCCCAGACTCAACCTGTTCCTCTATTGCTGCATTTCTCCCTCTCCACTCAACAAGTCGATCCACGTGCTCACCTAGGGATAATTTCAGGTTACCCACAGACTTCCTTTAACCTTTAGTTCTAGAGAGGGGAGTTCCTTCAGGGCTCCAAATTTTTCTAGCTTCAGGAGCAAACTGCTAGTTCAGGATTCAAAAAGGTCAAATAGCTTAATATTTTCTAATCCTTCTTTGCAGACATTTCTTACTAATCCATTTAACAGATCCAATTTAATGGTTGAAGGCATTGGGCTTCTAAATTCTCTATTCATACTTCCCAAGTCATTTCAATTATACCTTATATCAATAACAGTAGAAGAAATCAATATAATCCTAGTATAGTCAGAATATAAATAAGATTCTAAAAACAATCTAATTCCATATTTTCTTATTAAACCATCCCATTCATATGCAATATGGCCTTAAGGCTCCTCTGTACATCAAGTCAGGGAGAGGTCTTTTGTCAACCACTGTGACTAAGCAGCATCTCTTCAGATGTTCAAGGACAATTTAAACCATTACCTTATCTTCCTTTGCACCATTTCAGTGAAGCATAACTAAAGACCTCCTCTAGAAATCAAAAACTTCAGTTCTCCTGTCTTTTCCAGAAGATAACCCAGTAAACTCCATGCCATATCTGACCTCTAACTACCCAAAGAAGAAAAAAACTAACAAAGAGCAGATGACAGACGAGCCTCTACTATCCACCTTCCTGTCTGGTTTTCTAGCACCTCATTTCTCAGGTAATAATGTGCTAAGTCAGGTTGACAAGAAAAACAAATTCAGTGACAATTATATATGTGTACAAAGAGCTTTCTATCAAGAAGCAATTATACATCAAGAAAGCATCCCAACTCAGTGAATGGCCCACTGTCATTGATCCACACAACTTACACCCACTAGCATGTGGTATTCCTGCTTTCTACATCATTGCTTGTGACTGGGTATGTCTGAAGAGAGACTATGGACATGAGCTTCACTGGGCTGAGATGTTTTCTTGATTTATAATTACTTCTTGATAAAAAGGTCTTTTTTACACATATATAAGTTTCATTGAATTTATTTTTCTAGTCAACCCAGTCTCACACAAGCACCATAAGTAAATTTTATCAACTTTTTTACCTTTCAATAGTTTTATTGACGTATAATACACATATCAGACAGTTCAATAGTTCATATCACATCAAGTAGAGTGGTGTAATCATTTTCTCCATTCTTGGACTCATTGTTAGTATTTTTAATTAAATCATTTTATTGGGGGCTCATACAACTCTTTTCATGATCGAAACATACATCAATTGTATTTGCACATTTGTTACCATTATTATTCTTGAAACATCCTCCTTAAACCCCTGGTATCATGTCCCCATATTCCCCCTCTCTTCTTCTCCCCCTCCCACATGGACCCTTCATAATTTATAAATTCTCATTATTTTGTCATATCGTCCACTGTCCAATGTGTCCCTTCATCCACTTCCCTGTTGTCTTTATCCCAGGGAGGAGGTCATATGTAGATGCTTATAACTTGTTCCACCTTCCTACTCCACTTTTCCTCCACTCTCCTGATATCCACCACTCTCACCACTGACCCTGTAGAGATCATCTGTCCCGAATTTCTCATGTTTCTGGTTCCAGTGTACATCCTCTGGTCTAGCTGGATTTGTCAGGTAGAATGGGAATCATGATAATGGGTGGGCGATAGCATTTAAGATCTAGAGGAAAGTTGCTTATTTCATTGTTGCTACACTGTCTTGACTAGCTCATCTCTTTGCTGGAACTCCTCTGTAAGGGAATGTCACTTCACCTATTGATGGGCTTTTGTTCCCCAATTTGTAATCCCCCTCATCTATAATTATATAATTTTTAGTTCTTTGATGACTTATACCTTCAACACATAATGGTCACACAGGTTAGTGTGCTTCTACCACGTGCGCTTTGTAGCTTCTGAGCTAGATGGCCTTTTGTTTACTTTCTAGCCTTTAAGACTCCAGATGTTATATCTTTTGATAGCTGGCCACCCTCCGCTTTCTACACCACATTTGCTTATGCACACATTTGTCATCAACGATAATATCAGGAAGGTGAGCCCACAGTGTTATCATTTTAGTTCTTTGAAGCCTGTTAACTGATTTTTTTTTCACCTCATGGCCACAAAAGTTGGTGTGCTTCTTCCATGTGGACTTTGTTATTTCTGAACTGGATGGTCACTTATTTATTTTCAAGCCTTTAAGACCCAACATGCTACAATTTTTGAGAGTTGGGCAACATAAACTTTCTTCACTACTTGTGCTTATGCACACTTTTGACTTCAGTGATCATGTTGGGAAGGTGAGCATCATGGAATGCCAATATAATAGAACAAAGTGTTCTTACATTGAGGAAGTACTTGAGGGAAGGTTCAATGCCCATCTGCTGTCTTATTACTAACCCTTTAAATATATGCACACAGATCTATTTACCCATAGTAATATATAAATATATCCACTGATGTACATGCCTATATTTAGACCTATATAAACATCCTTTACACCCCCCCCCCCAGTTCTTTTCTCTATTTTCTTTTACTTTCCTCTTATCCCTCTATCATCCCAGCCTCCATTTGGGTTTCAGTATTTTCTCTGTTACATTACTCTTGATCAATCCTTATCAGGCCACTCACACCCAATTTTAATATCATCTTTTTGTACACTGCCTCACTTTTAAATGCATATGAGGAAATGGGAAATACCATGAATTGGGTCATCAAGTACTTAAGAATATTTCTTGAATTCACCAAGAACAGTTTTGACATCTCCATTTTTAAAAAATCTCCCCCTCCAGTGTAGATGCCACATTCTTCACCATATAATTCAACTTCTTGGATCATTAGTACAGTATACAGATTGAATAAGTATTTCAGAATTGTACAACTCCCAACATACCTCTAAACTTTTCCTCATTTAAATCATGCATTCCCTTGTTCTGTTCAAATGACTGCCTCTTGGTCTAGATACAGGGGCTTTAGGAGCATGACTGAGAGTACTGGAGTTCACATTCTTCTCAATGTTGTCCATAGTTACTTATGATTTACACAGTTGAAAGAATGCATAGTGTATTTAATAGAACACAATTAAATATCTTTCTCACAGTGTTTTCAGTCAAGATTCGTGTGATGTCAACAATGATATCCCTCATGCTGAATCAGTCTTGAATTTCTGACAGCTCCCTGATGCTGTACTGTTGCAAATGTTTATTAACCATATTAATAAAATTGTATTTGAATGTGATATTAATGTTCAATAATATTTACATTTAGTTGGGTCACCATTGTTAGTAATGAGAATATATATGGGTCTTTTCCAGTCATCTAGCCAGATACCAGTCTTCTAAATGTCTTGGCATAGATGATTGCTCCTACCCATTTTCATAGGCATTTCATTCATTCCCTGAGTCTTGGTTTTCACAAATGCTTTCAGTGGAACATAGACTTCTTCCTCTGGAACTATAAGTTCTTGATCAAATGCTACCTCTTGAAATATTTGAATGTTGACAAGCTCTTTCATACAATGATGCTGTGTATTCTTTATGCCCTTCTTTGCTGCTTCCTGCAACTTTCAATATTTTACTCATAAAATTCATTAATATCACCATCCAATATCTGGATTTTTCTTCAGTTTTTCAACTTAAAACTTAATATTTTCTTCTGTTTTAGTTTTCTAATTATATTATTTTCACATTTTAATATAATGTGCAATTTGCCTTCTCAAACATCCCTTTGAAAATTTCTTTTCAACTATTCCATTCTCTTTATTATTTATTCTATTTACTTTAACTTCTCTTTACTCAAGAGAAAGATTTTAGTACAGTATACAGATTGAATAAGTATTTCAGAATTATACAACTGCCTGCATACCTCTAAACCTTTCCTGATTTAAATCATGCATTCCCTTGTTCCCTTCCAACAGTCACTTTGGTCTTCTTTTACTTCTCTTTTAAACAACCCTTTGTGTCTTCATGTATGATGCTCTTGATGTCATCCCACAGGCTGTCAAGTCTTCTGTTATTGCTGCTCAAAGCGGTAAATCTATTAGTGAATGTTTTCTCCATTCAGTAGAATGTACTCAGGGTTCCATCTTGGCTTTATGGACATGCTCTAAATTTTCTTCAATTTCAACTTAAACTGACCTATTGACAATTCATATTAAGTTTCACAAACAGATTCTGGCCTCATTTAGCCTACTAATATTGAGTTATTGTCATTAAACCTTCCACTAAATGTAGTCCACTTGATTCCTGTGGATTACCTCTGGTGAAGTCCACATACATGGTAGGCATTTATGTTGCAAATAATAGCATTTTATTCATAATGTAGAAGTTGTAAAATTCTAGTATATGATCTACAACTCCTTTCCTATAAACAAGGTAATGCTTTACAATGATGATTTCTTCCTTTTGTTCCTAAATTTGCATTCTAATTTACAGTAATTACTAGTGAAACTTGATTGCATGTTTGATCAATTTCAGATTGAAGAAGTTGGTAATATTCTTCAATTATTCATCATATTGGGGGGGGGGTTGGTGTGTAAAGTAAATAGTTGTTACCAGCTAGACTTCTTTTTAGATGTGTAGATATTATTGTATCACAGCATTGACTTAAATACA
This sequence comes from Nesogale talazaci, assembly GCA_004026705.1. Classification (NCBI taxonomy): domain Eukaryota; kingdom Metazoa; phylum Chordata; class Mammalia; order Afrosoricida; family Tenrecidae; genus Nesogale; species Nesogale talazaci. Next base: position 119,068 of record PVJH01000183.1, read on the forward strand.
GATATCTTCATTCCTAGCATAATAAACCCTGATTATTTTACTTAAAATGACCACTATTAGTCTACAGTTGCCCAGTAAATCCTAAGAGATCCATATTCATATATCCCAGTTCATTTTTGATGATCTCCAATTTTCTAAATTCATTCTCATAAATTCCATGTTTTAATTATTAATAGATATTTGCAGCTGCTTATTCCCATTAACAAATGGAAGTCCTAAAAATCATTTCCTCTATATTATTACAGTCTGCTTTGAGAAGACAACACTTCTCCATGTCTAATTTGAGTGACTGCAAACCTGAAGGGCTCCTCTTTCTCCTTGATATTCTGTAGTGTTCTGCTGCTATTCCTAAGGATTTCAGAGACTAATTCCTCAGAAATGAACAGTCTATCCTGTTGTGTTAGTCTGGGTTGGCTACAGAAACAAATTCAGGGAGAACCATATGAGGATAAGAAAGAGTTTTACAAACATAAAAAGTAATTACACATTAAGAAAACATCCCACCCCAGTCCAGATCAAATCCATAAGCCTGATATCATCCCATATGCCTGATACCAATCTTGACATTCTTTTTTAGATTGAAGAAACATATGCAATGTCACAGAATACAAGAAGATCACAGGTTAATGGGTGAGAAGCCTTCTGGATCCAGTTGCCTTGGAAACATCGTAGAGCTGGAGAAGGCTCCACGTGGCTTCGCCAGCTCAGGGCACTAGCCTACCTCCCTATATCTTGTCAGCTGCAATGTCAGCCAGAGAGTGAGCATGTGTCCCATCTCCAGAGAGGTGTTTATTTCCTTTCTGCCTCCAAATGAGGTCATCAAACTGTGACCTGATTGACAGGCTAAACTCCAAACCCTCACTCTTAAATCTCCACACCTGTCTTCATAGTCTATTTGTCTTTTCATAGTTCAGAAGCTTTGTTGAAATGTTGTCAGTTTGGAAGACCAACTTTGGCCCAAAATACTTGTTCCATAGTGTTCCATATCACAGCAATCTACAAACCACCCACGGTGAAGCAAATTGACAGACAAGTAGTTGCTTTTAGCTTCTAGAATGCACATTGACTCTGGCAACCTCTCATGTTCAAAATAAGAAATACTGGGTTCAATTTTTTTTGATAACACACCTCCCTGACTGTGAAAGTTATGTGTTTATGTTAATTTCATGATTGAGAAGTAGGGGTGGAGTCTAGCCTATTAATCTGGACATAGCCATTGAGTAGCCAATGAGGCCTCTGTGTGGGCATGGCTTTCTCCTGAGACTTCTGGGAAATCTCACGATATTTCCCTCATGAAAATGAGAAGCTAGCTTCCCCAGTTGTTGGGAGTTAGTCTCAGAGGCCATGAGTCATGAAAAAGACAAGATGGCAACGTCCAAGAAGCTGGAGGAGCCGGCGGAGAGACCACACGGCTTTGCCCTGATGGAGCCAGACCTCTGAAGCTGGGGTGGCATGCTGATGGACCCTGAGCCCTGGAAGCGAGGAGCCATGGGGACACCCCTGCCAGTGCCAGAATTCTGCACCCACTGACCTGTGACTTCATGAGTCGGAAGGAGACTTTGTAGACTGATTTCAGGCATATTGGTTAACATCAGACTTATGACATCTTACTGAACTGGATTGGGATGCCTTCTTAGTGTCACATTCCTTTTGTATATAAACCCTTTCCTTATAACCATATGCGTTTCTCTGAAATTTGTTCCTCTAGTCTACCTGGACTAACACACTGACATTCCTATTTATCTCTTACATGTAAGGCCCTTATGAACACTGACCCTTTCCCGATGATCCTGGAAAATATCTCAGTCTGAAACTCAGTTGGTTAGTGAACTTCATTTTGGAGGATACCTTAGTTGTTTCTCACCATAAAGCGGAAATACTCACAAAATAAGAGACTAGCATATGCACAGTAGTTTACCTACTAATTGTACCAACAGCAACATAGGAAATTTCCTCTAAGAGCTGAAAAAGTTGGGAATACGAGCAATCGTGTGGCAAAGAAGTTGTATGTACATGCAGCCTACATGGAGACTTCCAAAAGTTTATGGGAAAATGATAGTAAAAGGTAACGGAGTTTTGCCAGGCATTTTTTTGAAGCCACCCCAAGTTGGATAGACAGGAAGCAAGGGGGACTAGTACATGGAAGAGAGGAAGAAACTTAAATGAATAAATAAGAGACAGAATACTGGTGGACCAAGTTAATGGGTGTGGGCTCTGTAAAAAATTTTTAAAAGTCATAATATGGGTTGTAAGTGGGTGGAGATCTTGTGATCATACTCACTTTAAGTTTTATAAGTGTTCCCGTTATATGGCATCCAATTGGTTCTGACTTGCTATACACCATACAGAGCAGAAGGAAACACTACCTGGTCCTGTGCCAGTCTTGCACTTGTTTGTAAGTTTGAACACATTTTTGCTGCCATGTGTCAATCTATCTTGCCAAGGACCTTCTACTTTTCCATAGCAACCCAACTACCAAATAGAATGTCTTGCTAGAGGGACTGATTTTTCCTAATGACATTTCCAAAGTATGTGATACTGAGTTTCCCCACCCTGGATCCGATGGGCACTCTAGGTGTACTTCTGGAAGACTATGGTACTTTGAATATTCTTTGTGAACACCTTCATTTGAATGCATACATTCTCCGTGTTCATCTTCCGACTCCACATGGACAGAAGCAGGCACATGAGCAGGCACATGTTGACCTTTAAGATGACATCCTATCTCATCAAGTATATAGTTATAGCTGATGTCACTAGAGCATGTTCCTTCATACAGGCAATCTCTTTATGTCTTCACCTCAACTTTGGTCAAAGGTCCTAACAACTCAGAATATTTATCATTTCCCATTTTCAGTTCCCCTCACCATGGGCCCTTGTAGCAACCTGTTTGTTATGAACTGTTTTGTTTGCTTGCTTGCTTGTTTCCATGGTAGGGTTAATAAATCCCATAGTTTAGATATTTAGAAAATTATCCTTCTCTTGTGCTCTTCCTCTCCCACTCCCTTGTCCTAGCCAATCCTTGAGATAAAAGGGGAAAAGGAAGGGTTTATCCAAAGTTCAGTTAAGACAGTAAGAAACAAACACTTTACTGTGTCAAATGAACTCAAAGGAAACAAAATGAGAGAGGGAAGGACAAGGAATAGATCATAGTTAGTGAGAATAAATCACTGAGCTAAGTAAAATGAGGGTTTATGTGGTGCCAGTCCCTCAGATTAAAGAAGTAATTCACCCTACATAGTGCTGTGTTTGGTGAAGGTACAAGAAAAATTACAGTCAGCATTTAAATAAAATATCCATTTGTAACTAAAGATAGGCGGGTACAACCAGAAGCAGTTACTAATTAAATCAACTTTGCATTTTGGTCAACACTATTCATAAGCTAAATAAAAAGCAGTTCTTTCTTGTGTATAGCCAAAATTTATAAAACTTATTATAAAAAATAAGTAAATGGCAGATGCTATCTGCTTTTCCTTCCCCAAGAGTATTGAAGTCATTCTAACCTGTGCTTGATTTCCAGCTATTTTGTCTACTAGATGCTAGAGTTTCACAAAGATTCTAAATCTCCCAATAAAATAGAAATGGTTGCCATCCACAGGACATTTTTAGAACTGAATGAGACACTGACTATATAGACATTTTCTTTATAATATTGAATGCCACAAAATAAAAGTCATGCATGCTAATATGATGATCATAATTATTATTTTTTGGAACAAAAATTGTAACATGGGCTGAAAAGGGAGCAATGAATCGCTGCCGTGCCAATCCTTTCATAACTCACCATATCAGTGGACACATTCTTTCAAAATGACAAAAGCAATACATCAGGGATTGGAAACATTCCTCTCCCAGGAAGAAGGTACTGAGTTTATGATGATTGATTGTGACCTTGAGAATATAATTATTTCCATGGTATTGAAAATGCAATTTATGCCTCTCTGTATTTAGGACAGGTGGAGGTATTTCACAATGACCTGCTAAATGCTGGGAGGACACTTGCAATCAAAAACACAGAGGCTACAAAATCAAAAGAGACATCATGGACACGGAGAGCCAATCCTTACCCTGAGGTTTTGCTAATGGATTCAAATGAACATATTCATTACATGCACTTTCTACTATATGCCATCCAGTCCACTGAACAAGTGACAGAATAGATGCACAGGTGAGCTATGTCTCAGGCTAAGTTTGGGTTGGCCTCACAATATATGGAATGGATAGGTGGAAATTTGCAATATTTACCTCAACTAATTAGGCCAATATGTACTGTCAGACATTACTGGATAGCAAACTTAGATTTCCTAAAACCTAAAAACAGCTGATTTTGTTTCCAGTTCATTGTCTATAAAGCGGAAGGCGCGATAACTTCTTTCCACCCTGATGTCTAAAATGAGCTTTGTGCCCAAAGAGTACTAAATATACAGTAGATCACTGGTGGGACAGTAGGACCACAGAACTCGAGGCTACTCTGTTCTAGAAGAAGCTTCAAGCAGTCCAGTTCCAAATCAATGTTTCCGATAAGAAATACCTGAAAGTGGGGTAATCCATTCTTGACCACGGAGTTTTTAACCTTACCCTTGCCTTTTTATACAAAGCACTACACAGAAACTTCAAAGTGAATAAGTTCAGATTTAAATAGCCTAATTTAAATGAAAACCACAACATTAAGAAAAGTTTCCAACAACGACAGATGGCTCATACCTTGAGATTGATGAGGATCTGAGTCTGTGGGCACATGTGGAGATGAGTGATGGAGAGAGTCATTCTTTGGAAGGGAAATCCCCTTCCATCAATTCAACCAATAGCTGCTTTTCAGGAGTTTTCCACTTCTTTGCTTTTTCACTTGGATCTGACTGGCTTTCTCTGGAAAACAAACAAACCAACCAACCTGGTTTCTACTGTACAATGTTTTCTCTTTAAGCAGTGACCAGCAGTTTGAACCCCCAGCTTCTCTTAGAGGAAAGATGAGACTACCTACTCCGGTAAAGAGTGAACATTTGCATGGGCAACTTGCCCCTGTCCTATGGGGTGCCTATGGATCAGCATCACCTTGATGGCAGTGAGTTTGGGTTCAGTTTCTATCGGTAGTGCTCTTAATTGCAGTCACATCCGTTCTGATTCAGATTGACCTTGGGTAAAGCAGAAGGAAACATGGCTTGATGCTGTGCTGCCCTCACCACTGATGTGTTTGTCTCCATTGTTGGCAGATATTGTGTCACTCGATTTCATTGAGAAACTCCTTCTTGCCCCAAACCCTCTCTTTGTTCAAAGAATGATGTCCTTTTCTAGGAACTTGTCTCACCTGTATTCATGTCTAAAGTACATGAAACAAATTAGTATTCTGCCTGTATTTCTTCCAAGACAGATTTGTTTGATCTCATCACACTCCATGGTACTTTTGATATTATTTGAAATTAATCAGTTCTTTTCTAACAGCCCCTATTCCATATCTAACTTTTGCCTACATTTGAGTGATTGAAAAGACTGTGATTTTTGTCCGGTATACCTAAATTCTCAAAAAGAGAAACCTCTTTTTTTTCTTTTGCTTTATTTTTTAGTATTTTATTTTTCCTGTTTAATCATTTTATTGGGGGCTCATACATCATTTCTCATAATACATACATACATTTATTGTGCCACGTTTCTTCACATGCCTGCAGTTGTCGTCATTCTCCGTTCATGTTTCATCATTTTATTGGGGGCTCATACACCGTTTGTCATAATACATAAATACATTTATCGTGCCATGTTTTTTTTCACGTGCCTGCACCTGTCATCGCTCTCTGAACCTCCACCTTTCCATCCAAGCCTCTGCCCTCAGTCCCCCATCCTTTCCCCTCCATCCTTGCTGCCCACTCCCCCACCAACTCTCAATACTCCAATAATTATTGTTTTGTCATAATTTACACTGTTCGATGTCTCCCCTTGCCCTCTCCCCCAGTGTCTGTCCCCCAGTAGGGGGTTATATGTAGATCCCTGAAGTTGGCTTCTATAATAGAAAGCACTGTGTAATGTAATAGAAAGTATGGAAACCCAAGATGACAATATGACAGTGGAATGAGAGGAAGTAGGAAGAAACCTCTTTAAACTTTAAAAGAGATCTTTTGCTTCAGGCTTCCTAACTGCAATACATGCTTTGCTTCATTGACTGCTCTTTCCATGAGGATTGGTTATGGAGGCAGGTAACGTACAATTCAGAATGCTTCAATCTTTTCTACATTATAATGCTGTTTAATGGTATGGTATGAGGAGTTTTCTTTAAAATGAGTCAGCAAGTGCTTTAAGCTCTCTCAACAGGAAAGGTTGTGTCATCTGCATATTGTAGATTGCTAATAAGATTTCTTCCAATCCTGATGCTATACTCTCTATATAAGTCAGATTTTCTCAGAATACTGATTAAATAATTCTGGTGAGAGAATACAACCCTGACACACACCTTTCCTGAATTCCAACCATGCACTATTTCCTTGTTCTCTCCCCAAAGCTGCATTTGATGCACACAAGTTCTTCACTAACACAATGAAATGTTTTGGAATTCTAAAGGCTAAAAATGGCTTGATATGATTGACAAAGTAGAATGCCTTGGTGTAGTCAATAAAAAATAAGTAAATGGGGTTCTTGGGGAGGAGATGAGCCAGTTGGGGTGCAATAAGGCAATGATGAAACATATAACTTTCCTCTAGTTCTTAAATGCTTCCTCCTCTCCTCCCCCCACTATCATGATCCCAATTCTACCTTAAAATCTGGCTGAACCAGAGGATGTACACTGGTACAGATAGGAACTGGAAACATAGAAAATCCAAGACAGCTGAACCTTTTGGGACCAGTGGTGAAAGGAGGGGGGAGAGAAGGTGAGGGAGTAAGGGGGGGGTAGATCTACATATAACCTCCTTTCTGAGGGTCAGAGAGCAAAGGAGTGAGTGATGGGCAATGTTAGTGTAAAGTGTGACAAAATAATTTCTAAATTATCAAGATTTCATGAGGGTCGAGGGAGCAGGGAGTAAAGGGGGGAAATGAGGAACTGGTACCAGGGGTTCAAGTTGAAAGCAAGTGTTTTCGGAATGATGAGGGAAACAAATGTACGAAAGTGCTTGACACAATGGATATGTGGATTGTGATAAGAGTTGTAAGAGTCCCCAATAAAATTATTTAATTATAACAAAAACCCTTGTAAACATTTTTCTAGTATTCTCTGGTTTGAGCCAAGATCCATCTGATATCAGCAGTCATCTTCTTGGTCCCAAACCTTTTTGTTTGTCTTTACAATCAATGGTCATGGAAGCAACCTTCAAGAAATCAAAATACGTGTTGCATTAGTTAAATATCATGTGCACAAACTTTTTAACAGTACTGAAAATCAAGAATGTCATTTTGAGGGGGAAGGTGCATTTGATCCAAGCCACGGTTTTTCCATTGCCACATATTCATGTGAAAATGATGCTGAATGAGGAAGGCTGAAGAAGTAATACATTTGAATTGTGGAGCCGATGAATATTGAAAGTACCATTGAATGCTAAAAGGATAAACAAATCTGTCTACAAAAAAGGATGGTTCAATGCTCCCTGGAAGCAAAGATGGAAAGACTACATCTTACATACTTTGAACGTATTTTCAGGAAAGAGATAAGTCCCTGAAAAGCACATCATGCTTGTTATCGTTGAAGGGCAGTGAAAAGGAGGAAAGAAGGCTCTCAGGAGGATGATGGATGCCATGGTTAGATCAATGGGCTGAGGCATTGGAATAATTTTAAGGATGGTGCGGCAGCATGCACTGTTTCTTTCCTTGGGGATAGATTGCTATAGATTCAGAGCCAACGTGAAGATGCCTAACAACAGGCTTTCTGGTGAATGCAGCCTGAACCTCTAGCAGCTGCCTGTCAAAGGACTGCTGCAACTCTTGTTGGTTGAGCTTCACTAAAGTCGTACTTGCATGCCCTCTCAATGTTCGAAGAGTTAAACATACTTTGGGTTGTTTTTCTTTGCCATGAGTACAAATGTGGACCATTCCCATCAGTTGGCCAAGGCATCAGTCTTCACATTTTCTGACATAGAAAGGGAAGTGCATTCCAGTGAGTCAATCTGTTCAACCATTTCAAGAAATATCCTCTCAATTCCTGACATTTTGTTTTTGATCAATGCTTTCAGTGCAGCTTGGACTTTCTCTCTTTGTATCATTGGTTCTCACTCATATGCTACCTTCTGTGTTGGCTGAATGTGCACTAGTTATTTTTGGTATAGGGACTCTGTATATTCTTTCCATCTTCTTTTAATGCTCACCACATCATTCAATATGTTGCCCAGGGAATCTCACTATTTCAAATGGATGCTTGGGTTTTTTATTGAGTTCTTTCACTTCAATTTATGGTAGTGTCTTCTTTCTTTGGAGATCAACCTCTTTCTGTATTTCTTGTATATAGTATTTTACTTTGTTTTCTCTAGCTCCCATGTAAAATTTTATGTTATATTTGTGGCTTTACAATTTCTTTCTTGTGCCTTCACTATCCTATGATTAAGAGCAAGTTTCAGAGTTTCTTCTGACATCACTTGGAATTTTTTATTCTTTTCTATACTCAAATTACTTTTTGCTTTATTTAGGAATAAGGTTTTCAATGTCCTCCCATGCATTATCTGGTCTTCTGTCATAAGTGTTTAATGTGCCAAATCTGTTCTTAAATTCAGATGTGATAGATTCATAGTTGTATCTTTGATTTTGTGGAATTGTTTTCATTTTCTACAGTATTAATCTTAAATTGAATATGAGCAATTGATGAGCTATCCCACAGTCAATTCCTGGCCTGGATTTAACTGCTGATATTGAACTTTTCCATCATCTCTTTAGACAGATGTAATAATTTTAATTCCTGTGTGTTCCATCTAGAGAAGTCCATGAAAAACTAGTGATTGAAAAACTAGTAATTCCTAGTAATAAATCACTTGCTTTGCAAAATTCTATCAGTTTATCTCAGCTTTATTGCTGCCAACAAGACAGTGTTTTTCAGTATTTAATTACTGTTCCTTCTGTTTTGTTTCCAATTTCTGTATTCTACTGGTTAATAATTAACATTGAATTCTGATCACATTTTTGATGATTTTAAGACTGAAGATATTGGCAGAATTCTTCAATTTCTTCATCACTAGCTTTAGTGGCTGGTGTATATATTTGAATAATAATTGTATCGACTGGATTTCCTTGAAGGAGATTAGATTTGACAATGTCACAGCATGGATTATGTCATTCCTAGTATAGTAAACCATGATTTTCTTTTTCAAAAAGGCCAATACCAGTCCATTAATTCAGTTCACTAATACCTAAGATGCTGATCTGTGTTGGTTTGAGCCCACGCGAGAAACAAATCCAAAGAGACTCATATGTGTATTAGAGCATTTTATATAAAAGAGCAATTGTATATTGAGAAAACATCACATCCTCATCCTGGAAAAATCCCGTAAGTCTGCTATTACCCCAAATGTATACTAGTTCATAAACTCCTCTTTAGACTCACACAGCTATGTAATAACATGGATTTCAGAAGGATCATGGTACAGTGGGTGGAAAGTCTTGTGGGTTGTGTTAGTCCGGGTAAACTAGATAAACAAAATCATAGACATGCATATGAATATAAGGATATGGCTTATATATAAGAGGAATAGGACATTAAGAAAGTATCCCAACCCAATCCTGTTCAAAATCACAAGTCCGATATTAGCCCATATGCCCAATACCAGTCTATAACATCTCCTTCTGACTCACGAAGTCACAGGCCAAGGGGTGCAGAATCCTGGCACTGGCAGGTCTCCGCATGGCTCCTCCCTCCAAGGCTCAGGGTTCATCAACAGCATTCCGTGGTCATAGAGGCAACTCAGCATTGGCATGGCTATCCACATGGCTTTGCCAGCTTCAGAGGTCTGGTTCCATCAGGGTAAAACCTTGTGGCTTCTCCTCTGGCTCCGTCAGCTCCTCAGACGCTGCCATCTTGTTTTGTCCATAGTTCATCGTCTTTGAGACTAACTCCCAACAACTGGTGAGATGGCTTCTCATCTCCATGAGGGAAATATCACGAGATTTTCCAGAAGCCTCAGGAGAAAGCCATGCTCACATGGAGACCTCATTGGCTACCCAATGGCTATCTGCAGATTAACAGGCTAGACACCCCTATATCTCAATCATGAAATTAACATAAGCATATGACCGCCACATGGATCCAGTGGGGTAGAAGCATCTCAGCGCTGGCGTGGGTCTCCACGTGGTTCCTCTGGCTCTCAGACTGGCTGCCATCAGCCTGTCTCCACGTGGCTTATCAATAAGAATGTCTCGCAGGGAGTGAATTTGTGTCCCACCCTCGTGATCTATTAATCGTCTTAGTGCCTCCAAATGAAGTCAACAAGCTGCAACCTGATTGACAGGCTAAACTCCACCCCTTCACTCTTACGTCTGACATTGACAACAGATTATATAACTACCACATGTATTCTTCATTTTTGATGATTTTCAATGTTCATAAATTCATATTTCACATCAAAAATTCAGATTATTCATTGATGTTTGCAGGTTTTACTCCTTATTTTGAATTATAGTCCATCAATTAAAAAAAGATCTGGAAGGCATTACTCCCACAGGCCTTATACCATCTCTGTTGTCCTGGTCAGCTCCCCTTTGAGCAAGCAACTCCTCATCAGTCACATCCTCCCTGCCTTCCAATCAAGGACCCATCCTCAGGTACCATGAGCTCCAAAATGTTCTGTCTCTCTTAGGTACATCTTTGGCATCTGATAATATTTTTCTGATGCATACAGAGTTTCACCTTGCTGAAACCTGCTTGCTTAGGTTGATCCTGTTGGCATTTGACATTCCTGTGGCCGAGCTTCCAGAATCACAGCAGCACACACGTTACCACATGGCACCAAATGGACAGACAAGTAGTGGGATATCCTGGAGGACCCTCAAAGCTTCTTTGTAAAACATTTCCAAAGCATTTGGTATTTTCCCATGCAAGAACGAACTAGCTATTATTCTAAACACTTGGTTATCGTTTATCTTTGATAGTTATTGACAAGTGCAGTGAAGAGGGGTTTCTAGCATATATCTTCAGCATCATAAAGGAGACCTGGTGATGTAGTGGTACTGTGTTGGACTGTGAACTGAAAGTTCAGCAGTTCAAAACACTTGCCCCCTCTATGGGAGAAAGACTGGACTTTCTACTCCCATAAACAGATACAGCTTTGGAAACCCACAAGGGCGACACTGCCTTGTCCTGTAAGGTCATGATGAGTCGGTATCTACTCAATGGCAGTGAGGCTGGAATCTTTAGCATCATAGGTTTCAACATCAGGATTTCACAGTTGCCTCTATTCCTTTCTATTACAGTGCACGTGTTTCAATGACAGAAAAAGTATCAAACAACACCTCGATGCACACATCTCCTATTTTCTTCAGTGAAAATAAATCAGTAAAATAGGGTTGGGACCAAATATAGCCTCTGCCTTCACTGTAACTGCGTCAAGTGCATGTGATTTGGATAAAGCTACCCATGTAAAACCATCCTCAATCTTCTATGTGAAGAGTAACATAAGCAGATGAATTAAACTGTGCAGAGTGTGCAAATGATGTGAAAGAGCCAAGGGTGCCACAAGTGAGTAAAATGAAAGAGCAGCTCTTCTTTTCTAGTTTGAAGTATTCCAAAATTTTTGGACATATTTCCAAATATATTTACACTCAATAACATTCCACATTTAATAACATTGAGGGCATAGTCATATTATTTTTCTTCCTAGAAGTCTTAATCTGTCTCTGACCATCAAAACCAAGGGAAAGACCACTAGGCAAGTAGCTATCAAGAAACTATAAACTCCTTTAAATCAAGGTTGTATTTTGAACATATGTACTCACATATTTATATTTGAACATGTTTATATATTTAAAAACATGTGTACATCTATATGTTTTCTTTTCACATTCCTGGTTGGGTTATCTATACCCTCAAGCACAATAATCTTTCAGAAACCATATATCTTTATTGTTAAGAAAAAATGCAGAACCCCTTAATACATGTTCACTACAGCATCTGTTTGGCATGAGAGCCAATATCTCATCAGAATCAGACATGTATCTTCAGTCCGATGAATGCTTGGGTTCTTTAGCTCAGTGAGACAAGGCCGCATATCCCAGAGGGAGCCAAGAAGACAGACAGAACTAACAGACGCCTTGCAAAGAATTCAGCCTGGTGTTGGAGAATTCTAAGCAGAGTCTAAGGAAGGAGGATTTTATGTGGGTTCTAAAGTTAATCAACTTTATGGTTGGGGATCCTATTACATTTTATCTAGGAGGCAGAAGGAATAAGTGGTAATAGGACTGCTTATAATGAGGAAGAAGCAATCACTCATAGATAGGCGAGGTGAGTCAGCAGATAAGCATTGAACCATTGTGCAGTCACAAATACTCCATCTGGTATCTTCTCCAAAGATGTTTAGAGTGCCCATAGTGTTCATCTTTTTGAAGCATTATTTATGCCCTATGGGGAACACTGTCCTCCAGTAGTCAGCTTATTAATTTTCAATATCTCCATGGTTCAAGTCAAAATGGTTAAGGAGCACAGTTTCTTTCTTTCTGATCTTAAATGTTGGTTTCTTTCCAGGCTCTTACCTCTGGGTATAATAGCATGAGCCAAGATACAAACCGTTAAACCCTGATTATACCTACAATAAAACAAAATAAAAAAACAGCTGAAGCACTTTCACATGCAAAAAAAATAACTAGTCTGCTTACTGTTCTCCGTGGAAAGCAGAGAAAAGGAAGAGAACCCTCTAGTTTACTGCCTTTCGTCTAGTCCAGCCCTGCTAGGAAATGCATTCTAAACAATTGCCTAAGATTCAAAATCATCCTACCAATGAATCTATCTCCCATGGCAGAAGTTGGTAAAGTGATAAAAAGACTAGGTTAGGTATTAGGGAAAGTGTCATTCAGTAGGATTTGGGGTCAGCATCTGAGCTAACATTCAGTAATTCTTGGGGTCAGCATCTTAGCTAACACATGCTCCATAAAATTAAGGAACATAGCAATATGATATCAAGAAAATTAAAAAGGAGAAAGTGGAAAAAAGGGTTAATTCTATTTTTTTTTTGAGAATAGAATCTTGATTGAGGGCATGGGCATTGGAGCTGGAAAACGTAGTTTCAATTTCCAGTCCCATCAGAAATGAAGCATTCACTCTAAACAAATCACTGACTCAATTCTAAAACTGTTCTCCAAAGGGTGGTTGTAAGGGTTAAATAAGACAATATTTTATTTAAAGTTTTTGGCACAGAGTCTGGCACACATTGAGCACACAGCAGATGGTGGTTTTAGCATCATTATAAAGAGATCAATAGGTTATGAATCCCCCAGACAAAACAAAGATAAAATATAAGGAAACTCTTAACAGGGACAATTTATTGCCCAATTCCTCTCTTTGTCCTGCTCCCTCTGCTAGTGAGTCTATCAGGATAGATCCTAATGTGTTTGAATTAGAGTTCTACAAGGATAATTTATCTTTCTAAGCTAATATATTATCAGGAAAAATAACATGAATTCTTCCAGTCCTTCATCCAGAATGCAGGTTCTAAATGTCTTTCATCTATCAGAAAATGAGAGGAGAAATTGAGCCTTAAAGATGAGAAGATAGCTTCACAAGGCATTAAGGAAGATGATATTTAAAATTCATTATAGATTTCAAGTTTATATTCTTATTATAAATTCCAGACCCATAGAAAGAGTATTATCGGGCTGAGCCCCGGTGGTGTAAGCGGTTCAATATGGGACTGCAGTCCGAGGACTGGGCAGTTCAAATCCAGTGGCTGCTCTCAGGAGCAGCACTGGATAGTGCCCATGACCGCCAGAGGCAGTGATGCCTGTCCCCTACTCAAAAAAAGACTATGATCTTGTCCATACCATGGGCAGGAGGTTATTTGTTATAATGGTAGAGTTTTCACTGGAAAATAAAATATTTTCTAGGTCGTTTCCTTTCCTTACCACAATATTCCATATAAGACAATTGATAAACCATACAAAGTGCTTCTCAGGTTAAAAATTAGGTGATTTTTCATCTATTGCAATGGTTAGGGATTAATTACCAATCCAGTGGTAGCCTGCTGAAACTCTCTTGGCAGTGTGGCATTCTTATAAGAGGATTGTATTATTAACCTATGAAACGTCATTCTGCCATAGATTTCAAAATTAATGGTCTCCAGGTGTGAGAGATGCCCACTTTCCTCAGAAATTTCATCAACATATTTGTTTTCCCTTTGTTTATCCAGGAGTCATGGTTGCCTCATTGTTAGACCCTGAACTATTAACTGAAAAGTCATTGGTTCAAACCAGCCAGCTGCTCCTTGAAGGGAAAATGTGCCCATTTGTTTCTATAAAGAGGAAAGCCTTGGGAATGCCATGGTAAAGTTCAGTTCTGTCATATATGGTCAATATGACTTAAGATTGACAGAAACAAAGCAATTTGTGTCTATGATTTTCTGACTAGTCAAACTATTATATCAATATTGCTGAAATAAGGTATTTTGTTGCAGAGCACTCTTTGATCATTTTAGCTTTCTTGGGATGACAGCCAGTGTAGCTGTTTATATTCCATGAATTCCATGATGTGCTCTACATTTCTGAAAAATAAATATAAATAAATAGAGAAATTGATAGCATTTGCTCATAAAGCTATTAGGAAGATAAATATGTTGAAATTCTAGAAATGCAAGTCATTTTCCTTAGTAAAGTAAGCATACATATTTAAAAGGAATTATTTTTGTACAACAACAATTTATCTGGATAAAGTTCTTAACTAGCTTCTGGCTACTCTCTATTTTTGAGAGATTGAAATCAATTGAGCATTTAAACTCGATTGATTTTATCTAAGATTTGAGTCCTTTCTGTATATAAAATACATTGAAACTGAGCAGAAAATAGATAATCTTACATTTTTAAATGAAAGAATGGGATTGATTCAGAAGACAATTACATGAACCTTTATACTCATCCCCCCTCTTATGTTCACATATATTTCTGAAATTATGAAAAGATATTAAAATAGCTGTCATTTACCAAGGGTATTTTTAAGACAGAAGAGGAATTCACATCATGTTTCATTCTTACAGCAGTCTGACGTCACAGGCACTCTTCACTTCTTCTAATTGATAATATATTAAATTAAAGGGCCAGGGTAATTCATTAGAAGCTCTTGTGGTATAGTGGTTGCACTCTGGGCTACAATCCACGTTTGACATTTTGAACTATAACCAGCTCCAGGGTAGAAAGACTGGACTTTATACTTCCATAAACAGTTGGTTTCAGAAACCCACAGATGTGTTATGAGTCAGCATTGACTTGATGGCAGTGAGTGAAAAGCTGGGTAAGGGCTTGACTGTTAACTGAAAGGTTGGTAGTCTGAAGCCAGCATCCACTCCATGAAGAATGGTGTGGCAGTCAGCTTCCAAAAATAGAGCCTTTGAAACCCTGCGAGGCATCTGTTATACTCTGCCCTACAGGGTTGCAATAAGTGGAATGAACCCAATGGTAAAAAGTATGAGAAACAGAAGATTGCACCATGCAGCCATTGTATAGTGGATTAAGAAATGAAACTTATGTATAGCCCTTGTGGTCTAGTGGCTACACATTTGTATCCTAACCACATGGTCAGCAGTTTAAGACTTGCAGCCATTCCTCAGGTGAGAGATGTGGGCAGCACTAACTTATCCGACACGGTAGCTAAGAATCAGGATTGACTCGACAGCGGTGAGCTTGGTTCTTTTATCTCTGAGAAGAAGTCTTTTTCGGAACAGATTTGAAACTGTTTGCGGTGATGAAGATACCACACCTACCCTCTCTTGTACTTTTTCTTAGAAGACAAAGACATGAAAAAAAGTGTGGTAAATTGTCTTGAAGGATTGCCTCTAAATCACACCATTAAATCCAGATCCTTATATTCATCATGCTGTTAGCCCTCTCCCCTTAAAGCTGAACTATATAGGAGCTGGTAATTAAGAGAACACAATAGACCCATGGCTGTGAAACTTTCAAGATGAGGTAAGGCGAAGCCGTACAGCTTCTGTAAGATTTTATAGGGTGTTAATCCTTGGTGACCTACATTACTGCATTTATGTAGTGCTGGCTGCGGCTTTTTGTATGTGCTCTGGAGTGTCATCTAACTAATTACAACCCTATGTACAACGTAACTTTGCATGACACTATGTGTCATCTTTATTAATGTAATGATTGAGCCATTGTTTCAGCAACTGGGTCAATCCTTCATGTTTGAGTTCTTCCTCATTTTGCTGCCCTTCATTTTACCAAATATGATTGCCTTGTCCATGGATATGTCCAAAGTGCAGGAGGTAAAGTATTACCATATCTGCATCCAAGGAAAATTTTGGGTTCACTTCTTCCAAGACATATCTGTTTGTTTTTTTCACATTCAATCATACTCTCATTTCTTTTGCCAGCTCCATAACTCAAAAGTATCAATTATCCTTTGATCTTCCTTCTTCAATGTCAAATTTTCATGTGCATAGGCAGTAAATAAAAATACCATAGTTTGGGATAGACTCACCTTAGTCCTCAAAGTAATATCCTTGCCTTTCAATAATTGAAAGAGGTCTTGTGCAACAGATTTACTCTAATTTTTTTTCTTCAATTGTTTGACTCCTGCTTCCATGGTGAAAGCAAGATAACATCCTCAAAGTTTTCAATACTTTCTCTGTTTATCCTGAAGATATCCAGTTATGAGGATTTTGTATACTTTACATTGAGTTGCAATCAATATTGATGGCTGCAATCCGTGATTTTCATCACCAAGTGCTTCAAATTCCCCTCACATTCAGCAAGCATGGCTATGTTATGTGCATGTTAAAGGTTGTTAATTAGCCTTCCTACAATCCTGATGCCATGTTTTTCTTCACATAGTTGTTTCTCCTGTGATTTTCTCAGCATGCTGATTGAATAAGTATAATGAGACATCACAATCATACAACATCCCCCAGTTTTGTTGGCACAACTGCCTCTTGATCAATGTACAGGGTCCACAATAACACAAAGAAGCAGTCTGGCTTTCCATTCTTCTCAAGACTATCCTTTGCTATTATTATTCACACAGTCTAACACCTTTGTACAGTTGGTAAACAAAAGTAAATGTCTTTCTAGTATTCTCTGCTTTCATCCAATGTACATGTGCCATCAGCAATTACACCCCCTTTTCAGGCCCTCTTCTGGTTGCTCTGTTGCTCAATGTACTGCAATGATTTTATTGAATGATCTTCAACTAAATTTTACTTGCATGTAATATTAATAATATTCTTTATAATTTTCCCATTCTATTCACTCCCTTTTCTTGGGAATGGGTACAGCAATGGATGTCATTCAGTAGTTGGGCCAGGTATCTGTCTTTCAAATTTCATAGCATAGGTAAGTGAGTGCCTCTGGTGCTTCATCAGCTTTCAAAATGTATTCATTTGGCATTCCTTCCAAACCTGGAGTCTTATTTTGGGCTAATGCTTTCAATAAAGTTTGTGTTTCTTCTTTCAGTACCTTTTGGTCTACATAATATGCTAACACTTGAAATGTTTGAGTGGCAATCATTTTTTTTCTTGGCACAGTGACTCTCTGTATTCTTTCCATCTTCATTTGATGCTTCTTATATCATTAAATATTTTGTCCATTGACTGTTTTTTATTCCCAATCAACCTGTGGATTGTGACTCCTCTGGGATCAGATGACCCTTTCACATGGGTTGCCTAAGATCATTGAAAAACACTTATTTCTGATGGTTTTAGGAACTGAGAAACCTCTCCTCTATCCATCTCCAGGTGGGTCTGTCCACATGCAAGTTCTTGGCATGATGATATCATCACGGCAACCCATCACATACACCCTGTACAAATAAAGGTGTATGTGATAGGGTTGGTGCCATAATGCAGTTATACAGACAAGTCACATGTGTTTAGAGAGTAGCTACTTTATAGAGAGCAGTTACTATATAGAAAGCAGTTGCTGGGTTGAAAGTGGCTACTCTGTTAAAAGCAGTTACCGTGTTAATAGCAGCAGTATTGGAGGTAAATGACACTTCATGAATTATAATTACTGGATAAATGTAAAATCATGTATGGTGTAAAATCAACTACTCCATATATATATATATATATATATATATATATCCACACACACTCAATGTAAACTTAATCTGGGTGTTGATAAGTCTTTTTATATTCAACTGTAGTGGATGAGAATACTACCCCCTTGTGCTAGCAATAGGTATACAAAAAAAAAAAACAGAATGGTATGTCATAGGAAACTCTAATGAACTCTACTTACTGAACTATGCCACATATCATCTTTTGTATTATCAAAGCTATTGTCATATATTATTTTCATTAGCAAACTGTCCCATGACAATGGATCGTGTAGAGAAGAATATTAGAAAATGAAAATATATTGAAGATTTTAACAGGATGTTTTACCTCAATAATTACAGCACAAATTAAGACACCACCATGTGCTATTTGTTGGGAAGTTTTATCAGCCAAATCTATGAAACCAAACAAACTAAATGCCATTTTGATAGCAAAAATCCCAGCTCTGTCAGCAAGGATAATCAACTATTTTAGAAGCAAAAGTGATGAACTCAAGAAAACCAGACTTGACACTGGTGGCAAGTACCATAAACAAAATGCTGCAGCCATTGAAGTTTCATATTTGGTGGAACTCAGAATCACCAGAGCTATGAATTCTCACACCATTGCTGAGGATTTACTGTTTCCAGAAACAAAAGACAAGTTAAGATCAGAGACAAATTTATTATGAAATTGAGTGCAATTTCTTTATCTAATGACACTGTCTGCAGAAGAATAGCTAACTTACCTGCTGACATTCTTGAACAGGTTCCAGTAAATTAAACCTGCTCCACTTTCAAAATTTAGCATGCAGCTTGATAACTCTACATATTTTGCAAACTGTTCATAGTTACTGTTTTATGGGAGGTACATTAATGATGGCAAATTTAAAGATGAACTTCTGTTTTTACAAACCCCTTAAATGACAACTCCTGCCCATGTTGTATTTCACACAGTTGGTTCATTTCTGAGAGCATAAGATCTTTTTGGAAAAGGTTTGTGGTGTTTGCACAGATGGTGCTCCAGATATACTCGGATGTCCACTTGGATTTCAATGTTCGGTGCTGAATGAGTCAATAAAAGTCATCAGAACTCACCATATGATTCATCAGAAAATATTAGCAACAAAGACGCTGCCACGCGAGTTACAAGAAGTAATCAAAAGCATCTGAAGAATCTTGTAATGGCGAGCACTTTAAACAATCGAATGTTTTCACAACTGGGCAACAAGTTGGATGCCCCGAATGATGCTCTGCTCTTTCACATGGAGGTGAGATGGTTGTTGAGAGAAAAAGTTTTAAAACAGGTTTTTAAGCTTTATGATGTACTCAAAACATTTTTTAAATCAGAAATCCAGAATGCAGTTCTAAGCACTTTTCAACGACAAAAGTGAAATGCACAAAATGGCTTACTTTGTTGACATCTTGGCCATCTTGAATGAGTTAAATTTAACACTGCAAGGACCACAAGCAACATGCCTTGATTTGTCTGAAAAGATCTGATCAAGTTTCCAAATGAAAATTCAACTTTGGCAAAAAAAAAAAAAAGAAAAAAAAGGATGAAAATAAAATTTGTATGTAGTCTACCTTATCTGTTTTCTTTGAGGAACATGACATTGTACCAGACAAAAGGATTGCACTGATAATTTCTGTGAAAGAACACTTGCACATGCTTGGAGATGAAATTTCATCATACTCTCCAAATATACCTGACATCCCGTTTGCACTTTCCAGAAGTCCATTCACAGTCAAATTTAGAGATGCTACTGAGACAGGACAAGTGTTCATTTAACTTATTAACAGTGATGCAGCAAGAACTGTTTTCTCTGCAATGCCAGTTACAAAATTCTGGATCAGGTGTTTACAGCTATATCCTGCCTGAAACTGTTTTGCCTTCTTCCATTCCCAACAACATAACTTTATGAACCAGGATTTTCCAGCTTGTTGGTTATCAAGTTTAAATACAGAAATAGAACAGTAGAAGATGATCTTCATTGTGCTCTTGCAAAGACTGCCATGAGCATTTCTGAGCTGGTGAGAAAGAAGTTATCTCAACCTTTCCACTGATGTTGCCTTTTTACTCATATTTTTATGCAAAAAATAGCAATGTAATTTACTGTTGTTATATTAAGATTGTTACCTATGCTACACCATGCTTCAAAACATTTCATTTATTTGTAATTAGAAATAAATATTTCACAATATATAATTACATACTGTTTAGTGACTAATCACTATGCTTTAATTATGTTCTATTAGTAGCAAGGAAAATACATCCTGCATGTTAGATATTTACATTATGATTAATAATAGTTGCAAAATAACATCTATATATAAGCAACAAATAAAATTTTATGGCTGGGGATCACTGCTACATGAGAAACTGTATTTAAAGATTACGGTGTTAGGAAGGTTGAGGACCACTGCTGTTGAATGTTGCAGTGCCGGACTGGATTTTTTCCCTTTAGTTCTTTCAGCTAAAGCTATGCTGGATGTGTTCTTCCTTTTGATTTCCTAATTCCAGGTCTTTGCACATTTCATTATTGCACGTTCACTTGTCTTCTTGAGCTGCCCTTTGAAATTCACTGTTTAGCCCTTATGTTACTATCATTTACATCTACTTTAGCTACTCGATGATCAAAAGCAAATTTCAGTGTTTCTTATGTCATCCACTTTGATATATTCCTTCTTTTCTTTCTTTTTAATACTTTTAGCTTCCTGTGTCATACACTGTTCTCCAGGTTTTCTGCCATTTGTCATCAGCAAGTCAAATACATTCTGCAGATGTTCTCAAAATGCAAGTTGAATAGTCTCAAGGTCTTCATTTGGTTCTCATGGACTTGTTTCACTCTTAATAGAGCAACTAATGATCTATCTTACAGTCAACCCCTAGGCTCCTTTGAGTTCCTTTGAACTTCCCCACTGTCTGTTCTTTTCAATTGCCTCATATGCATGTGAAAGTTGGACATTGAATAAGGAAGACTGAAGATAAAGGAATGCATTTCGATTGTGGTGCTAGAGAATGATATTGAACGTATGATGAGCTGTCAAAGGAAAAACAAATCTGCCTTGGAAAAAGTACAGGTAGAGGGTTCCTTAAAGGTAAGAATGGTAAAAACAAAAAGGTAAGAATAGTGAGACTTCATCTTACCTATTTTGGACAAAATGTCAGGAGACAGACACTACTTCCTTGAGAACAGCATGCTTAGTAATTAGAGGGACAGCGTTAAAGAGAAAAGTCTTCAAGGATATGGACTGGCACAGTGATTGCAACAATGAGTCAAGCACCTTGTTAAATGAGGACCCAGTAGTGTTTATTGCTATTGTATACAAAGGTTGCTATAGGTTGGTGCAGTTTCAGTGACACCTAAAAACAGCAACAAAACCAACCTTGTCTCTTCCCCCAAATACTGTTAATTTGATGTCTGTCTATCCCATATGAAGAAGTCCACTCAAATAGCAGCCTTTTACATTTTTTATTATTTTTTATTTTTTACCTTTTATGTTTATTAAAGATGCTTGCTATTAAGAAATTGATGGCCTTGCAAAATTCCAGCATTTGATCTCCAGTTTCAGTTCTTTACCAAGGCTATGTTTTTAAACTTCTGGGCCTTGTCTTCCAATCATCAATAATTGTCATTGTATCTCAACTGCATGTTTAATAAATATGAGGCTGACAGAGTTGGTAGATTTCTTCCATTTCCTCATCAGTGCCCTTATTGGTTGGTGAATATGTTTGTATAATACTTGCATTAATTGGAGTGTCTTGCATATGTACAGATACTATCCCACCACAAACAGCATTGTACTTCAAGAGAGATCTTGAAATATCCTTTTTGATATTTGGTATGGTGCCATTTGATAATAGTATGGTGCCATTCCTTTTGGGTCTTCTAGTCCTTCCATATTAATCAGTACAATATGTGGTACAAAATGGCCACTACCAGTCCACATTAGCTTACTAATATATAGGAAGTTTTGCTTTCAGTCCTTAAAGGCCTCAAAAATGAAACAGACTATGCAAACGCTAGCTAGATACAAGCAAATGAACAATACTAGACTACTGCCACAATATCGGTCCTTTTCACTGGAGAGAAGATTAAAGGAAATATCAAGTTTCTCTTTTGAGGTTGGAGATTTTGGCAATGAATATTGGTGATGGTTGTACAACAGGTTACTATAGTTATTATGGTGGTGGTGTTTTTTTTCAGAGCCATTGAGTCATAGTGACCCAAATAACAAAGTGAAACTGTCCCACACAATATTCTTGGACGATTTTTAAGAATTGATATAGCCTGTGACTAGGTCTTCTTTTGAAAAACTGCTGAGTGGTTTGTAGCCCCAAGCTTTTATTTATCAGTGAAGCATTTGACTGTTGTACCATAAAGAGTCTCTTTATGTACTTGGTTTCACTGAATTGTCCATGTGATCAATGATGGCTTTAAATAGGAAAGAAGAAAGACCTGCATACTATAGCCTCTTCCAGGTACTGGTGTTAATGAAATACATGGAATGAGGGTTTTGACATGATGATGTTCATTCAGCTGATGGGGATAGAAACCCATGATGGAGATAGGTGTGGGGCTATGTGTGACATCTTTCAGCTACACAAGAGAGAAGGAAAATCCTACTCCATATCTGCATAAGGTATGCCTTTGAGGCAGAGGTCAGAAGTATCTCCATTCTAAAACTTTCTTTACCCTATTCAGAAACCAACAGTCTGTCCTGTAGAACTCTACTTTTTGATAATTCATTGAAATCACCACATTGAATTTACAGACAAAATGCACAATTATGACATCAGGATCATGAAACATCAAGGATACAGTTCTTTTTTCTGCAGCCCCTTTTCTCAATCATGCTAACAGACATATCTCTGTGGTACTCAAACACTTAATTCTCTTGGTCTCTACCTTGCTTGGGCAACTGTTACAAAGCTACATTATGAGGCCAAACGGGAGTGGCACGCTGTGTGACAGATTTCTCCAGAAAAGATTCAGGTTTACTTGTTCTCTAGCCTGGAAAGTCCACTGATTTTAATCATTTTATTGGGAGCTCCTACAGACTCTTCCTTCTTCATGTTAACAGAACTCCCTGTTGCCTGCTTCTGAGAGAACTCTCTAACAGCCAGTGAGTTTGAGTCACCTATACCCTATTGCATGCTCCCATCCAATCAAATACAACACTCTAATTACCGCAACCACTAATCCCTGGTATTTCTCATACACTTCCTGTTGGATGATTGTTGCCTAATAAGAATATATAGGAAACGTATTCCAAATTGTTACCTTTCATTTATTGCAGGGGAAATGCCCCTTACAGTTTAACGATGACAATTTATTTTATTCATGTGGATTGTAAAGAGCCCAGCCTATAATTTTTCTCATGCACATTAGAATTCCAGTGGTAGTTTCACATGTCTTTACAATTTCCTTAAGTGCATAGAAAGTCCAAGCTAGTCTGATCTCCACAGCCAGTCCTTTGTTTCCCAAACCTTTTCTAGAGAAGACCTACCCTATGAGAGTTCATCGTGACATAATTTTGACCACAGAGATGGAATTTCCAAGGACATTGATTCTTTGTGGTGAAAAGAATCCTGGACACCACCACAGGATTGTCCTTAATCTGTCCTAAAAGGTTAGGTAACATGTACAGGTGAAAACTTTTGGTAATAGTTTATTGGCTTGCCTTTGTTTATCAATGACCCCCACCAATTTCCATCCAAAATTTTACATTGTCTTGATATAGAGAAATATTAGTATATCCATAACAATTGTGGTACTGATAGTAGTTATATGGATCTGCTACTATTTTCCCGCATGATCAAAACATTTTAGTGCCTTGAAGTTTTGCCGAGGTTAATCCCCGTATCTATGTGTCTGCCTAGGAGGTCTCCTCGTGCAGTTGATAATGTGTTGAGCTGTTAATGTCAAGATCAGCAGTTCAAAACTACTAGTCAGTCTGGTAGAGGGAGAGAGGGCCAGAAAAATGCAATCTATTTTCCTACTTCTGTAAATATTTGTAATCTCTGAAACTCACACAGGCAATTCTATACTATCCTGTATGGTGGCTATGACTTGGAATTGACTTGATGGCTGAGAATTTGTTTTGTATTAATTTATTTAGTTCAAGACACAGGTCATTTATTCTAGAACGTCTCCTTTGAAGAATATCTTTCTCACACGCACAGGGCCTTCCTCCCCCTCTCCTTACCAAACATGATGTCCTTCTCCAAGGACTAGCCTTTCCTCAAGGGGATGGATTGACACTGTAGCTACAATAATGGGCTCATGCATAAGAACAATTGTGAGCATGGCGCAAGGTAAAGCAGTGTCTCCTTCTGTTGTTCATAAGACAGCTGTGAGTGGGAGCCAACTCAATTTGACCTAATAACAACAATCTGTGAGATGTGGATGACACATCCTTGTCATAGACATAATGAAAGAGAAATGAGCCGAGATGTTGGATTATATTAAGAAAGATGTAGCATCAGGATTGAAGGAAGGTATATTAAGAGCCTGCAATATGTAAATAACTTTTTTTGCTTTGCTGATAGTGAGGAGGAATTGGAGCATTTGCTGATGAAGGTCAAGGATTGTAGCCTTCAGTATGGATGAAAACTCTATATAAAGAAAGTACAAATCCTCACAGCTGGAAAGAGAAAAGATTGAAGTTGTCTTGAATTTCAACATGCTAGGAACTCCAATCAATTCTCATTGAAGTAGCAGTCAAGAATTCAAGGGACCCATTGCATTGGGTACATCTACTGTACAAACACACAGCCATTGAATGGATGCATACTTTTAGTGACCCTGTAGAATGAGGTAGAACTTCCCTTTTGAGTTTCTAAGATTATAACTTTTTACAAGAGTAGAAAGGCCCATCTTTCTATCTAGGAAGAGCTGGTGGTCTTATCTGCTCATAATGTACGTTGGAGCTCAACATACAGATCGAAAAAGCATGGTAGATTAAAGGTTATACTCCTGATTTCACTTTTTAAGAATTAAAACCAATAACATTTATTAATTCTGTTCAAATGTCTGTCGCTTGGTTTTGAATATGTACCTAATGATCACAATTAAATGTACTGTCATTCTAATTTATTTTTCCATACTGACAAATGACTACATATTTAGCATATACTTTTTTGCTTCCAGCAAAGATACTTTTGACAGTAGCATTGATATTCCTTGTTATACATCTCTTCTAAATGGGATTGGAGTTTCTGGAACTTCCATATGTTCAAAGTTGGATTTCCTTCAGCCAAATTTTACTTGCATGTAATACAAATGATATTGTTAATAATTTCCCTATGTTGCTCACTCATTTTTCCCCGTGGAAATGGGCACAGATATGGATTTCTTCCAGAACACTGGTCAGTCAGTTTTCTTCCAAACTTCTTGACATAAACTGTATGGTTAGAGCCCTGAGTTTCTTATTTGAAGCAATTTAACTGGTAGTCCATCAATTGCTATAGTCTTGGTTTTTGCCAATATCTTCAGTGTTACTAGGCTTTCTTCCTTCAATATCATGAATTCTTGATCCTATACTGCTCTTGAAATAATTGAATGTCAAATCATTTGTTGTTTGTAAAATGGTTCTTTACATCCTGTCCATTTGTAAGGCTTCTAAAATCATTTAGTACATTGCTCATAGATTCCTTCAATATTACAATGTGAGACTTTAATTTTTCTTCTGGTGTTTTAGTGTGAGATATACTGAGAGTATACCTCCCTTTTGCACATTTCCTTATAATGTTTTGCTTCTCTACCATTTGGACTGTAATATTCCATGACTTATGTCATAATTTCTTTATTTGCTTTAACTTCTCTAGGTTCAAGAGAACGTTTCAGAATCTGACATCCATTTCAGCCTTTTTTTCTGTCTTGTCTTTTAAAATGATAGTTTGCTTTCATATGAATGTCTTTCTTGATTTCATCACACAACATATGTAGACTTTTGACCTTAGTTCATATAAAATATAGAACTGGATGCAAAAACCTACATTTGTTTGTTTTAAAAGCCTAGATTTATAATATCATGAGATATTTCTTCATAAATGTGAAATAATCTGAGTCCCTGCAATTATCTATGCAGTTTTCAGTCATATATATTATAGATGAGCATCTCCAAAGCCCCAAAGTGTAGAGAAATGCTTTTATAGATACCATTCTCTACTGATGTAATGCAATCATTGCATTCCCAAATGCAATTCATTTTATGACAATTGAAATTTCAATGGTTGCTCTTTTATTTGGTGACAAGGAAAGAACCATTACTTCATTAAGACTAATAATGAAATATTGAACAATGTAGTAAAACATATATTTTTAAAGCACTTTTCAAATTTGAGAACATTCAGTCACTCTTCTTCCTGCCAAAATCTAGGAGAGCTATTAAATGTCTATTATTTCTGTCACTCTCTAAAAATGAAATATACATAAAATTTCAGGCAGGCTATCTAGAGAATTCAGAACCTGATAAATATTTTCAGAATCTCCACAAATTTCTGAAGTAACCGATAAAAACAGAACGAATCTAAAAACACAGAAATAATGTTGATCGCTGGGTCATCAAGTCATAACTTTGAGGATTTGCATGCGCAGACCTAGAGACTTTTGGAACTTTCTAAGTTTAAAATAAAGTTATTGACACAAGAAAACTCACAATGTATGAGTGTCTTACATAGGGATATACATGGATCCAAAGAAGGAAACATAGGCAATAAAAAACTATCAAGTCCAAGATACCTTTCTGGGTATTTCATGTGTCCACTGTAATTTTTTTAGCAGCTGAGATTCCCAATGGGTTTAAAATTTGAGAAAAGAAAATTCTTCCTGGTAGAACACTGCCCAAGGTCTTATAGGGTGGTCACTAGTTCTACCCATTCTCCTCAATACTAGAAATCACTCTAGTTTTCTGGGTGCTCTTGCTGATGTGACCATACACAAACAAGAAAGTTGTTCCTGTTCAATATGCCTTTGAGGTCCCTGAGTGATAAAAGCTGTTACTGTTCTCTGCTTCTAGCTGAAAAATAAGACATGGACCATAAGAAAGACCTGACAATCTAATTTTTAAAAATCAGAAAATCACTGACTTGTGCATATTTCTTTGTGAAAGTCATGATCTATAGACTTGCAAGTATCACGAAAGTGTCCAGTGTAATAGTAAATGACTATTGAAAGGATTAATACGATATCAATTTTTGTCATTGTAAGGAATACTGCGTATATCTAAGGCATGGATAGCAAAATGGCTGAATTTTCTGTAACACCTCTATCTTAAAAGGATTGGCCCAGAGTACTGTATTAATAACTCTGATATTGCTTTTGAATTCCAGAGGACAGAAAATCATGCTTGCATAATGATGTCTGTCATTAGTTTCATAGGAACATAGAAGAACATAAGTGTCAAATATTTGTGATTGTTTCCTTTGAAGGATATATAATCAACACATTGTAGAAAGGAATGCTTTAAATCAATGTTTTTTGCTTTATTATTATTTATTACTCATTCTGTTGGGGGGCTCTTCCAAATTTTATAGCAATCTATAATTCAATTGTATTAAGCACACTTGTACCTATGTTGCCATCAGCATTTCTAAAAGATTTTAAACCATTGTTTTCTATACAAAATAGAGTGCTGCCATTTCCTTCTAGAAGAAATGTTTGTGTCTGCATGTGTTTTTTGCTAATTGAAACGCCCTTTACTTTTCCTGCATGCCATTAATTTCAAGGGAAAGAAATTAATGATAGATAGATGGCTCTTTAAAAACGGATAGCTAGTTGAGGAAAAGAGGAAGAGATTGGGGTGACAGAAAATAAGTCAGAGCACAACACAGAAATATGACTCATGAAAGGTCCATCTGACAAGGAAGACCAAGTGTATATAGATGCTAAAAGTCAGCTTTGTGCAAACATATGTTCAGTGTGACTGCTGTTTTAATGGTTTTCATCCATAATCTAAGTCATGTCAAACAGAATGACCCCTGCAAAAGCAAGGACACTCAAAGGTTTGCGCCCTTACTGTAAGCTTGAGGAATAGCAAGTTAAGGATACCAAAAATGCATGATTTATATGTACATGAGTGCATGTGCATGAGAGAGAAAGAGAGAGAGAAATTTATTGTGCCAACTTGGCTAATGAATACATGTAGGATTAATTGAAGGACAGAGAGATAAATGGCTCAACAAGTTATACCTTTCTGGGTCTCTTGCTCTTTAAGGGTCAGACTTATGTGCAGCTAACTTAGCTGTTTCTCTTCTTCAACTTGTGAGCTACACTACCTGTGATACACCCAACCTGTAGACTCTGTCGCCTGCATTCTGAGGTTCCTTCAAGACCTGATTCACCATGTTACTGTAGTATACATTACTTGAGTTGGAGACTGTTGGACTCTGTCATCTGGATGACTTTTGGTGACCTGCCTTGCTGTTTGCTGTCTGTGAAGAGATTGCTTGAATTTCCCTTTAGCAGACTCAACAACAATTACAATTCCTTGAATTGTACCCAGTTGCCCTAAAGACTTGAAGGACTGTCTCACAGAATTGAGTTGCACTGAGCCATTTGCACTGTTCTACAGACCAATTAGCTGTTTATTTATTTGTATCTATCATCTATCTATCTATCTATCTATCTATCTATCTATCTATCTATCCTCTATCTCATAAGTGTAATGGTTTTGTTTCTCTAGAGAATCCTGTCTATCTCTATCCCCTATATATACATATATTTGAGGCATTGGACTTATCATGAGACACTATAGAAAAGGAAAATTGGTCTATGAAAACATCAAAAAAAAAAAAACAGAGTGATCTTCTGTGTTAGTCCAGGTAGACTAGAGAAACAAATTGATAAACATACATATGGATATAAGGATAAGTTTTATATACAAGAGGAATGGAACATTGAGAAAGCATCCCAGCCCAGTCCAGTTCAAAGTCTTAAGTCCGATATTAGCCCATATGACCAATACCAGTTTACAAAGACTTTCCAACTCACAAAGTCACAGGTCAGTGGGTGCAGAATCCCAACACTGGCAGGGCTCCTTGCTTCCAGGGCTCAGAGTCCATCAATAGCATCCAGTGGTGATAGACAACTCAGCGCTGGCAAGGGTCTCCATGTGGCTTCTCTAGCTTCGGGGGTCTGGTTCCAACAGGGTAAGGCCACATTGTTTCTCCTCCGGCTCCTCCAGCTCCTGGGATGTTTTCATCTTGTTTTGTCCATAGTTTGTCGTCTCAGAGTCTGACTTCCAACAACTACGGAGATCGCCACTCGTGTGCATGAGAGAGATACTGTGAGATTTCCCAGAAGTCTCAAGAGAAAGTCAAGCCCATACAGAGGACTCATTGGCTACTCAATAGCTATCTCCAGATTAACAGGCTAGACTCCACCCCTACATCTCAATCATAAAATTGACATAAGCACATGACCACCACATTTTAGTAATGAAGAACAGACTATAAACAATAGTTTGCTTTTCTGATTATGAAAAGTCATTGGATAATATTTAACAAAACTCTTACAGTGAATCTGAGAGACAAGCAAGTCAGGAATTTTGTCTCTTTGGAGGAAATGGAATGCCATTAGTCAAAAATTTTCCTGCAGTTGCAAAGTGCAGACAGGTTTCCCCCCTTTCGTCCTATTCTTTATAACATCTTTTTGTCCGCCTGAGGTTCTCTCACTTCCAAACTGCTTTCTCCATTATAACAAAATGAAATGAGCTAATGAGAATATGTGTTTCCATTTGACAGTCAAAGGTCGTATACATTATGGATAATTGCTCTAAATACTATTAATTCCATACAGCTATATATGAAACTCTAATGATAGATGTGCATGCATGTGAAAGTTGGAAATTGATGAATAAATACCAAAGAATCACTGCATTTGAATTATGCCTAGAAAAGAATACCAAAAGTACCTTGGATTTCCCAAAGAGCAAGTAAATCCATTATGAAAGAAGAACAACCTAAAAGCTCTTTAGACGCAAGGATGTTGAGACCAGTCACTGGAGCAAAACATTATTCTTGACTAACTAGAGAGGTAATGAAAAAGCAGAAGACCTTGGACAAGATGGATCAACAAGTGGCAACAACAATGGGCTCACGCATAGTAAGAATTATAAGGATTCACTTACCTGGTGTGTTAGTCTGGGTAAACTAGAGGAACAAATTTCAAAGACATGCATAGGGATGTAAGAAAAGAGTTTCTATACAAAAGGAATGTGACACTAAGAAGGCATCCCAATCCAGTCCAGTACAAAGTCATAAGTCCGATATTAACCCATATGCCTGAAATTAGTCTACAAAGTCTCCTTCCGACTCAGAGGTCACAGGTCAGTGGGTGCAGAATTCTGGCACTGGCAGGGGTGTCCCCATGGCTCCTCGCTTCCGGGGCTCAGGGTCTATCAACATCATGCCGCTCCAGCATCAGAGGTCTGGCTCCATTAGGGCAAAGGTTTCTCTGCCGGCTCCTCCAGCTTCTTGGACACTGCCATCTTGTCTTTCCCATGACTCTTCTCCTCTGAGACTAACTCCCCACAACTGGGGAAGGTAGCTTCTCATCTTCACGAGGGAAATATCACAAGATTTCCCAGAAGTCTCAGGAGAAAGCCATCCCCACATAGAGGCCTCATTGGCTACTCAATGGCTATGTCCAGATTAACAGGCTAGACTCCACCCCTACATTTCAATCATAAAATTAACATAAGCACATGACTGCCACACCTGGGCAATGTTGAGTCCTGTTGTAAGAAGAGTCGCAATAAATTGAAACCAATTCCATGACCTCCAACAATAATGTATTTATATATGTTTGTGTCTGTCTATTTATCTATCTACCTATGTCTTACTGGTACATAGCTATGACATTGCAAAAAGGACTTTTATTAAAATATCAAGTGATCAAAGTTCCACTTTCCAGATAAATATAATAATACTTTATTCTTCCTAAAATCTAAGGCAAAATAAAAATAATTATAGTATTAGTTTATGGGATATATTTATTTCATAAAATAAATTTTTCTATTTCCTCTCCATAAAAATGAAAAAAATGGGGAGCTGTTACCAAGAGCTTAATTAGAAAGCTTAATTAGAAGCTTAATTGTTCTGAAAAAGATGAGGGCAACAAATGTACAAATATGGTTGACATACAATGGATGTATATATGGAGTGTGAAAGATTTGCATTAGCCTCCAATAAAATGATTAAAAAAATGAACTCCTCTATTTTTACTTTGTTGTCTCCTCTAAAAAAACAAATTCAAAACATTGCAGTTTAGTCTCTTCTGATTCATAGTGACCTCATATGTGGTTTGAAGAAGGTAATCTTTATGGCACCAGACAAGTGGTTGCCTTGAACTGCTGACCTTGAAGTCTGAAGTCCATTGCCTACTCCACAATCCCATCCCAGTTCCTATCCCTTCACCTACAGCTTTATATAAATACTATTGTTTAGAACAATTACCCATAATATATATATGAGTTTTGACTATGAAATGGAAATATACATATTCCCATTAGCTCATTTCATTTTGTTATAATGGAGAAGACAGCATAGAAGTCAATATTGCAGTTCATATAGAAGTATATAAGACAGAAATAGAAATTAACGATAGTTACATTGACAGGATTTCTTTGCATGCAAATATGCATCATACTATTACTCATAGCATTGTTCTTCAAGATAGATCTTGAAGTGTCTTTCTTAAGAATAGAGGCTGGGGCTGGGCCTCCTACTCCCACCACCGGAGAGCAGTGATGCCAAAAAAAAAAAAAAAAAGAATAGAGGCGAAATTATTCTTCTTGAATCTGTCATTCCTGGTATAGTAAGCAATGCGATCTTGGGGATCCAAAATGGGCAATATTGGTTTGTTTGTGTTTTTAATCTCACTACTGCTGAGAATGTCAGATTTTAAGCATTTAATTTCATTTTACATGACTTTCAATTTTCTACAACTTCCAGTTTTCCTAGATTCCTACTTTACATATTCTAAATTTCAATGATGAATTGATGTTCCTTGCTGCTTCTTCCAATTTTGAGTCAAATGCCATCAACAAATGAAGGTCTCAAAGGCTTTGCTACCACATATCCAAGTCATCATGACCGATGGTACTTTTAGTCGGCGGCTGTTCCTAAGTCCTATTTTGAGTACATTCCACCCCGAGGGATTTCTCCTCTGGCACATTCTCTGACAATGTCCTGAATCTCTTCAGGAGATTTTTAGTATCTGACAATGGTTCAAAGCTTTCCAAAAGTTTTCGGAGGCAGATTTCTCTGATGAGTGGCTAATTTTTGGTACATTGTATACGCAATCAGAAACCAATCATTTGAAATTCTAACCAAGGAATGGAATATTTATCTCTGTGACTATCTGACCATGCTTACGCAAAAAAAGAAAGAAAGAAAGAAAGCAATGAAAATGTGTTTATTAAAGTCCATTTGGCCAGAAAGCTTGTTGTACTCAGAATGGGAAACCTCTTTCTTTTTCAAAGATGACATTTTTTTTCCTGCACATGGAAACTCAACTATTGTCTAATTTCCCTAGTGGGATGTGAATTAATATAGTGAAACAGCATTTACCCTCAACACCTGCAACTTGCACCTGTACAATATGTTGGTAGGTTTTTTAAAAATGCTTTTTTTTTCACTGTGGAATGATGGGGGGAGGGGGGGGTGAAATCATAGGAAGAAATGCTTGCAGGGATCTTCCAATTGAGATGCTTAATGCATTATTAGGAAAGGAAATTCTCATTAGGATATAACCAAGGCCATTAGGGATTAGAGATAGGGAATCAAACTCACAAACAGTCTGGAATAATCCCCAAATATGTACTGAGAATATCACAGGGATTCATATTGGGTTTTTTATTGTTTGTTCCTTTCCAACACATCACAGTAAGGCACCCCAGATAATTTCTCCACCTTATTTCTTTAATCTACAGCCTATAGAACTGAGGCATTCATAATGCTGTGCTGGAAATATGTGAGCAACCTTGTCAAAGATGGAGCACACAATCAGCTTTGTTGTATGCCTGCTCTGCACCATTAAACACTAATTAAGTGCTCCTTAATTGTTTCTCATGCCTGGGCTCCCAGGGTCTTTATTACTTGGTAGTCCTGTGCAGATGCCCTTGGAAGTCAAGAAACTCTTCCAACTGATGGGATGGTAGGCAAACAGTTCCCTGTAAAGGTAACACTATTCTCTTGCTATGAGCTGGAAGGTAAAGGAATGGGGATGAAATCCTTCAACTCATGAGCATCTAAAAACTATTCTGAGTACTGTTGCTAGCTACCAGTTCTTTCACCTTTGCGTTCAATTAACTCAGTTTCTGATGAAGATCTACATTGACTATCAAAAGTGCCTTCGTATCATGTGTTTCTATATCAGTTAGTCTGTCTTGGAAGAAGTACAACCCTAATGATTTTAAAGACTGAGGACAGGGAGACAGTGTCATGTACGCTTTTACACATGTTCACAAGAGGGGCCAGTCCCTAGGAAGGACATCAGTTAACCATATATAGGGTCTGAGACAAAGAGGAAAGCCTTCAGAGATACAGATTGACACAGTGGGTATCAATAAAGCACAGATCATGAGGATGATGTGGAATTGACAGAGTGTGATTTTATTATACATCAAATCGGTATGACTAACAATGTGAAATTACAGTAAAGAAATGCTGGAAAATACAGAACATTATAAAAAATTATTCTTCAAAAAATGCAGTTTGATATACTTCTGTAGATGGTATTTCCATCTACCTAAACTTCCCCGAATAATTCTCTATGCTTACATTTATACCAGAGTGTGGGAAGGATGGAATAAAGGGAACTGATATCAGAGTTCAAGAAAAAAGTAAATGCTTTGAAAACATCGGTGGCAGTAATTGCACAATTATTCTTGATCCAATTGAATTATGGATTGTTATAATATCTGTAAGAGTTCCCAATAAAATGCTTTTTTTTAAAAACTCAATGTCTTCATATTTAGAAATATTTACTTAATAAAGTTTTCTGTGATTATATAACAATACATTTTGGTTTATCTTAGTATTTTTAAGAACAAAAATGCTTTAGAGCTGTCTCCACTAAACAAATCCCTCTGACAATATTTAGCAATAATGATAAACTTGTAGGTATGTGTGAAGGTAGGAAGGCAGTTATATTGCTGAAATTTCAGGAAAATGTTAAAAATAAAGGAAGCAAATGCTGATATGCATAGTGACTGGACTGGATAACTTCATATGAGGAGATTGTGAGAACACTGTTGTCTTAGAAGAGAAATTATTTCATTCAGAATTCCTCAGTAAAGCCCCTATGGAAATCTAGCTCAGAATCTAGTGCCAACTGTTTCACTAGATGAAACAAATAAGATCCAAAATCTACAAATGCAACACAGAGTTCCTGTTGATGGAGTCGTAAAATAAAATTCAGGAAGGGGTAATGGTTAGTTTGCAAAATTCAAAAACCTCAGGAGTTATTAGACAGAAGACATTTTATTTTTAATGAGGGCTGTAGGGGATTTAGGGTACACAGATGGATGTGGTTTTGATTAAAAATATTAGCCACATATTGCTTGCAAACATTTAAAGGAAAACTGAGTGGCAGTAAAGTTTCTATGGGGTCAGGTAATGTCAAAATGCATTCCAAATCATTTATTTGATTAATATTAATTCCTCAGAAACAAAGAAAGTACTCACCAATTATTCCCCACTTCATTTAGAATATTATTGTCTATCTTGAAAGCAAAGCCCTGGTGGAATAGTTGACGACTAACTGAAAGGAAGGCAGTTTGAACATACCAACCATTCTGCAGAGGAAAGATGTGGCTGACTGGTTTTGCCTATAAAGATGTACAGCCTCGGACACAGTGGCTGTTTGAAATCCTTTCATCCCTACAGAGTCATCACGAATGGAATTGACTTGACACCAATGTGTTTGTTGTTTTTGGTTATCTGGAACAAAAATATCTCTAGAATATACTGTTATAGTCCATTTATATTGCCTATCTAGCCAGAAGTCCCAATGTGAAACAATTCTGGACCTATATGCCTGTGGCTATAGTTCCATTTTAGTGGGCATAATCTAGTCTAATGGCAAAGATTAAGGTGGTATTAACACCAGACATTATTAGAGGGTGTGAACAAAACCATACTGTTTTCTTGAGGACATCTTTAAGATTCCACTTTCGTAGACAGAGTGACTTCGGACACCATCCTTATATGGATGAAGTATATACACTGGGACCTATTTACAGTTGTAATACATATCATCTCACCCAGAAAGCCATGCCTCTGTTTCCTGACTGATCTATGGTTTAAGCAAGAAGACTAATTGGAAGTTTTGGACACTTGGCCTCTAAGTCTGGACCTTGCATTTGGTTCACTTTTGACTGACCTTCAGATTTGGGGCTTAACAGCACTCACCACCACATAAGACATTCCCCTCAAAGTTTCCTGAGTTTCTGTGGGAAGTTGCAGAAAATTGCAGTACCCAGAGATGTAATTCAATATACTCCAGAATGGCATGAGGGGAATAAAATGATGCGGAATAGCATCTCGGACAAGTTGGACAATTGGAGCATTTTCCAACTCCAATTATTTGAGACTAGTCTAATAGTAGTTATTCTAAAATAATTTATTTCTGCATATACATTTCAATTATGGCCTCCTTTCAAATCTTTTTTATATCACCAAGTTCCTTTCTCCTATTTAGG
The DNA here is from genome assembly GCA_004026705.1 of Nesogale talazaci. NCBI lineage: Eukaryota > Metazoa > Chordata > Mammalia > Afrosoricida > Tenrecidae > Nesogale > Nesogale talazaci. The sequence continues at coordinate 154,919 of PVJH01000183.1, forward strand.
AGCACCTGTCAATATGTCTGCCAATCATATTCTTAAGCCAGGAACCACATGTGTTAGTCACTGACACTTCTATATGTCTGTCAGCTCACGGTGACTTGTATTGTACAGTTTAGTGGGTCTGACACTTGGGTGTCAACGGAACAATACCTGGGAGTAGAGGCAGGAACCAGAGTGACAACTTAGCTCACAACGGACTCCAACATCAGCGACTGATGTGGTTCACAAGACTAGCACCTGAAGCTAGAATTGTCACCATGCATATTCGTCTTAATAGTACTGTACACATATATGTGAAGTCACAACATTTTAAGAATTACTTTTCCTCCTTATTTTGCAGTTGAGAAATGTCATCAGAAGCCATGATTAGGTATTTTTGGCTGGTAGATATCATGGCCAGAACACTAAATTGTTTCTTCTTCAGTACCCCAGAAATTAGGGTCTTTCTATCATTCCTTATAGTTATTCATTTTTAGGATCCTGGACTAAAGTATTCTTGGTGCAAGTCAAGTTTTTCTATTTTTTGGCTGGTTCCCAACTTGCAAATAAAAACACCAGATTTACCAGGAGGTGTTTAAATGGAACTATGGCAGATTTAGTATAAGACTACCATCCTTCCTGAAAGAGACATTCAAAGACTGAGTCTTGTTGATATTTGCTGTCCAGTCTATTTGTTGATATATGGCCTCCCAGTGTATCTATATAACGAATAGTGTGATCACTATATGTTGCTCTGATTACTTTGTTTCCTGAGTTAAATTTATGTGAGGAAACATCCCGAAGCAGATTGGACTGTGAGTTAAACAGATGAAAGTGTCCACACCAGTAATATTCCACTTCTATCCTGTTTGTTTGTTTGTTTGTTTGTTTCTGTTGTACATAGGAATAGTCTTGACAGCACCTACCAACACCCACAGTACAAAATAACTGTTTCTGTAAGGACAGCTATGTATATATTAGACAACTCTTCCCAGCTATACTGTCTTACCTATCTCCACTTTTCCCCATTGCTAGCCTAAGCAGTATAAAAATAAATGTGTTAAGAGGGTGTTAACTATAGGGTTGGGAGGAAAGGTTCAATCCATTCCAGATGTGGTAGTTGACACCCTGTCTTAACTTTGTTCTCAGTCTAACACCTCATATATTCTTGACAATGAGCCAATAAGGAATAACATCCAATGATTGAAGTATCATGATTAGCTGTTAATAATTAAGGTTAGAATTCTTTTGACTGAAACAAACACTTTGGCAGTCTACTTCTTAATAGTCACACTAGATCTTTTTTACCCAACTTCGCAGAATGCATTTTTTAAAACTAATGTTTCACTTTTGCAACTACATTTTCCCCCTTTTTCTTTACTTTACTTGAAATCTATGGGTACATTTGTCTTTTTTTTCCCTGACCTATTTGAAAACTACAGGATGTGGTATTTTGATTTTCATTGCAGAACCTACTTCATCAACAGATTTCCATTTAGTATTGCCTTTTGCAGAGCAAGTGTGAAAAGGGCAAATAAAATGTTACTATGATTTTTGAAGTGTTACCTTATGGACCTCTTGAAAGAATATTATGAACAACTGGGGACCACATTTTTCAAACACTGCAATAAAGTATATGCTCATGAATTGACTCAAAGATTGTAGCACAAAGATTGGCACGAGATTATAACAACCTACAGTACACACATATCATAACTTGCCAAGAGTAAAAACATCTTGAATAACTTACTGATGAATATCAAAGACAATAGCTTTCAGTGTGAATTGTACCTTAAAACAAAAAAATCCTCCAAACTGGAACAATGGATAACATCATCATAAATGGATAAAATGTTGATGTTGTCAAGGACTTCATTTTACTTGGATCCCCAATCAATGTTCATGGAAGCAACATTCATAAATTCAAAGGACACATTGCATTGGGCAATTATATTGCTAAAGATATCTTCAAAATGTTAAAGAATAAAGTTAACTCTTTGAAGAAGAAGGTGTGCCCTGACCCAAGACTTGATATTTTCAATGGCCTCATGTGCATGCAAAAAAATGGCTGATGACTATGGAAGATCAGAAAAAACAGCTGCCTTTAAATTATGGCTGTAGTGTCTCATAGGGACCAAAAATTTGCCAGAAAAGTGAATAAATTTTTCATGGAGAAAATTCTGCTTGAATGATCTTTAGAAGACATGATCTTAAAAGCACTTCATCACATGGGCTTTAGAATTATTTGTATGGCTGGTTCCTGGGGAATAACACAATGTTGGATTATGGTGAGTACAGGGACTGCAAAAAAGGGGTGGAAGGGGGAAGAACATCAAGGAAATTATGGCTACAACAATGGACTCAAACTTACCTACTGTTGTCAAGATGGCGCAGACTGGGCAAAGTTTCATTGTTCTACATGAGGTAGCTGTGAGTCAGAGGCACCAAGCAACCATACAAATCTAGTCTTCTCCAGGGGGGTTTCAGAGGAAATGAGCCAGAGAAAGAAATTATCACAAGGATGTTAAATAAAGTCTCCTCTAATTTTGAGAGCATGGTTACAGTTTACAAAAGTAAGCAGAAAGGATGATGCCAAGGGTTCTTTAATCAGGGGCAGCAAATGGAAGTATCAGTAGAAAGGAGAAACTTTTCAAAGTCACTCTATAGATGACAAATTCTGACTATCCTGATCAACTTGTATTAGTAAATAAATTTTAAAGGAGTAAGTGAAATGTTTATTTTCTTTTTTTAAAGAAAGAAGACACCGTGGTAAAGTGTTTGTGGTGGAGTGGGTATTAAATCACTGTATCTTTTATTTTTCTATAACTATGTAGATGAAAGGAGAACTAAGAATCTGCTGCTTTGAACATGGTAGAGGTAAAAGCTTGTTATCTTCTACCCTTTCCCAAAACTTCCAGGTTGAATGCTGTGGCTTCCTTGATCTGTTATCTAAAGGCTTTCAAAAAAATTCTTATCTCTGCAGATTTTCAGCTCCATCAGACTATATTAGTGATCCACATAGAGTGATAGAAGTTTCAGTGAAATATCAGAAAGTTTGTCTTCTCTTAGTTCCAAATTCCCATACCCATATTTGTCCTGCTAAATTAGGAGAACAAACAAAAGAATGTTTAAAAGAGTATTGATACACACACACATACACAAAAATCCCTTTAACAATCAACAGCATAAAGAAAAATGAGAGTGTTTTTCTTTGCTTTTATAACCAGGGCTTCTATGCTTTGCTCCTTTGAGAAAGAAAAGGAGATATAAATGAAAGAAGTAGAAATACACTTAGTTTCATTTTATCAGACTTCAAAGAACACCGACATGTATATTGTTCTATTTCAAAGTTCAACTTTAGTCAATAATATAATTCCATATTTACCATGTTAAAGCAAACTCACTGACAATACTTTGAGTAGAATTGTTAACTGTAGGTGATGTTGGTTAATTTTTCTAAAGTCCCTCTTTCCTAAAAGTGTAATCTGGTCCCTACAAACTACTTCCTACATTTAAAATCAATACATTGGTTTCAGTAGATATACAACTAAAATCATCTAACCTCTAATATATGATGGATGTTTATGAAATATTGTCAATAATATTTTTATTTTGCATCAATGTCAATGTATTCTCATTAAATTGAAGCATTAGGAGGTTTATACAAGCTGAAATTAAAGTCCTCAAAAACATGAATATTCATAAAACCTCAGTCCAGTCTACTCTATACACTAATTTGAATACATAATAGAATTAGCCACTCAGTTTTCTGGCATGTTGTTGACGTTAGAAAATGGTCATGACCATACTTTAGATATATGATTCCTCATCAGGAAGGAAGAATTTTCCCTTGAGAATGACTTTTCAGTAAAAGTATTTGACATTGGAAGTTCAATTTAGAATTAGAAATCCCCTAAGCAGCAAAAAATTTGGTTTTCATGAAGCCCAAGAGTTGATGTATGGAGAGAGGTACAACCCATGTTCCAGGTCGCTTTCAAAAAAAAATAGCTTGTAGTACTTTTTATAACCTGTGCACAAAATTATGAAATACCCCTTAGTATCCCTATTTCACAGCAAGAGAGAAATTGAGATACAAGAATATTGAATAACTTGACCATTTTACACGGTGAGTGAATTTCAGAGAATTTAAAGGATGAGTAAATGTGTGTAAGAAGTAGTGGGGCCAGACTGTACCTTAGAAATATGATACTCCTTAGATGGTGAGACCTTATCTCATATACATTGGACATTTTATCAAGAAGACTAGTCCCTAGAGAGCATTATTCTTGGTCATAATGAATTAACAGAATAAAGAAATGTCCTTAAGGAAATCAGATGGATAGAGTGAATGCAACAATGGCCTTATTGGAACAAAATGATTGTGAGGATGGCAAAGCTTCGTTCTGTTGATCAGAAAGTTATTATGAGTTGGAATCAACTCAATGTCTCTTAGCAACAATTGCTATGGGACTTTGGCTGTACTCTTTATCAAGCTAAAATGAAAATAAGATGAAGAAACTATAAATTATCAGAAAGATTCAGCAACTTTATATGTGCATAAAGGAAAATTTCCTTAGCTTGGTGCTAGGAAATACCAGAGGAATCTGAATGTGTATCCTTCAGTGAAGAATGGATAACAAGATGTGACCTATATTCTTGGAATAAACACCATATTCACCATTAAGAAGATGAAAGAACCTACCATTACATTTAACAATATGAGGGAATTTATTCCCCCAGGAGAACATCATAGATGTTGAAGCTGGGATTTGAACGAAAGGGTCCACAAAAGCCACTCCCTTTGGTAGAAAAATAAATTTTAACCAACTCCAAACCAAACTTCCTGCCATCGAGTCATTGCTGACGCAGAGGCATGAGGCCATTAGGATTCTTCTGACTTTGAACAAGCTAGAGGCCTCTCTATCCTTTCCCACAACTTTCTGGTTGAATGTTGTGGTTTGATCTATTATTGAACTGTCAATAAAATTCTTATCTTTGCAGATTTTTCAGGGTAATCACAGTATATTAATAGATTGCTATAATCTTCATTTAAATATTAGAAAGATAATATTCTTTTATTTTTATCATCCACTGCGGGGAGTTTCCATATATGGAAATAACAAAAAAATTACTGTAAGTACAACTTGAAAACTCTGTTAATTAGACACAGGGAAAATTTAAATCTTGTTGCTTACTAGGGATCACATGAAAATTTCTCTACTTTAGGATAGAGCTTATGTCAGATAAGTCTTCACATTAACTGAAGAGTCAAATGCACTCACTATGGTAACTAGGACATTTATATATATCATCAGACAATAATCATGAATAATTTTATCATTGCCACTCAACAGCTAAGAGAATGGAGACACAAAAAGGTTACAAAAGTTGTTAAAAACAGGCATCTATAAAATGGCAATGGTAGGATTATGAGAAAAACCATTGAGCTACCTGTGTTCATAGCCACAGACATAAGGTGAATGAGCCCATATCTATAATCCTACTGTACAAATACTTATATTTAGCTTCTAAATATGTAGTCCTTGAAATTTATTCTGAAAGTACAAAAAGATTTGTTTGATCATTGTCCAAATGCACTCTCAATTATTCTTGGAGCTAGTTTCCCTGGATTGGTATTGATGGGATTTATCCTCACAGAGAAATCCAGCTGACATGCAAACTAAGACTAATAAGAGGCTCAGCTCTGAGCTAGTATCATCCATAGTGATTGACCTTGTATAATGAATTTTAACTGTTGAGCAATTGAACTCCTGACTCTAAGCTAAAAGAAGATTGTCACATGGATATAACGACAGCATTATGAATTCTTACTTATGCAGATAAGGAATAAATCAGATATCATACCATTTGTTATGTCAGTTAGTATGAAGGTCATCTCCAGAAATATATTGCTCTAAAAAGATGCAATTAGAGTTCACAATAGACAAATATCCAAGAATTATTTTAAACATATACATATAGAGCAATGTCTTCATATAACTTTAGAACCATTCACAGGAGGAAAATATACATAATTTGTTACAATAATGGTAATGTTATAGTATCACTGTGGAGTTATGACATTGTTATGTTTATTTGCTAAGTAAAGAATGGGATTTATTTTTGCTTTAACATGACCTTTCTCCGAAGCAAAACGTAGTGTTCATTTAGCAGACTAAATTGCACATATACCCGCCTTTAAGCACCTTATCGATGTTTGTGGATATTACTCACTTAACAACTATCCCTTCCCTTCTTTCATATTGTCCAGAAGTTTGTCTCTCTTCGTACAACTTAAGTGTGATATTCTTAACATGTGAGTGAGAATGCAAAATCTTTTAGAAGAATAATAATATTCAATATTCATGGATTTCCTCCAAATTATAAAGGTTTAGTATATTCTGTAGAATAAGTATTCTGGAAAATATGTTTAACTTCTCACACAAAAAAAAAGATCCTCAAACTCACTGCCATTGAGTGGATTCCAATTCACAGAACCCTATAGGGCAGGGTAGACCTGCTTTGATGGCTTTCTGAGACAGTAGCTGCAGGAATAGAAAGCCTGGTGTTTCTTCCAAGAAGCTGCTTATGATGCTGACCTTGGGATCACAGCCCAACTTGTAACCACTAAGCCACCAGAGCATTTTTAACTTAGGATACTGGAAAAAGAAAACATAGGGGGAAATGGGCTATCATTTAGTGTGCTATGGCCCAAAAGACCGGGGTCCAGTCTCTGCTTTACCCCTGGTGATCATAACCTCTATGCTTGATTTCTATTCCAGCTCTTAGAACATTTTATACATTAAATACTTTTAAACCATGACTAAGAAGGGAGGTCTGCAACATTGGTTAGGGGCATCTGGCTGTATTTTAAAAGTAGTCAAAAAGTTGCCCTGTGGCAGATACATAATCTGTCAATTTGCAAAAGAGGTAGAGTCTAGCCTGTCAATCAGGTCATAGCAAATGTGTCCTCTGTGTGGACATAGTTTTCTCCAGAGGATTCTGGAAAATCCTGTCTTACTCCATGGAGGCAGGGCACACTCTCTCTGCTTACTCTTGCTGTTCACAAGCTACATGGAGTTAAGCTGATGGCTGCTGGGGCTGTGGAGCTGCAGGAGCACTGCAGAAACCCAAGCCAGCCAGAGATGCTTCCACTGCCACTAGATATACAAGACTTTCCACACTGGCATGTGATATTCCTGCATTAGGCATTACTGCATATCTGTATGAGTCTGAAGAAGAATTTATAGACTGGTATCAGACACATAGGCTAATCCAAGACTGATGGATTTGATCTGGACTGGAATGGGATGTTATCTTATTATACAATTATTCTTGATATAAAGCTTTTTCTCTCTGGATTTGTTTCTCTAGTCTTCCCCAACTAACACAGGTCCCAATAGTTATTCAACCCCCTGTCAAATTTCAGTAGATGAAAAGGTATTATGACTATGTGTCTACTGCTAATTAGCAACTGAATTATGGCAGCCATCAATCCAAGTGCATTGATCTCACGATCAATGTTCTCCCTGAAGCATAGAAACAATCTAATCATGCATGGGTTTGGTTTTTCATTCATTCATATTGAGTATGACTTTGAAGTAGAAATATCTGGTTAACATTCTGGGCCTGCTCTAGTATGTGACGATCTATGCTTGTTCTGGAATTACTGAGCACGGGAGAGTTATGTTTCTATAAACCTTTCCCAGTGACATGGGAGATCAAGGTTAGTAATGAAAGTAGAAACATGATAACAAGTCTCAAGAAATTGGAAGCCATGTCTCTCTTTTCACAGCTCTTTCTCTAGTTCTTTGAAAGGTGGAGAATACATGATTAGGACTCAGCATATATCGAGAGAATGATTATCTGAAAACATAGATATTAATACCTAATACATAAAGTTAATTTTAGAAAAGGAACAAACTAATTGATATTATATCACTGTGGAAAGATGATTATTAAGAGTTTTTATTAAATTGCCATATTTTACTGTATTCCACTAATAGTATGATCCTCTTGCTAGGAAACAGAATAACAGAGAAGATAATATATTTATTTTATGTGTACTAAGAAAGAAGATTTGTAGAAAAAAATGGTATCATATTACAATCTTCTAGAGTTTAAATTCATATTCATAATTCAGAGTTAATGCATTACAATTATTTCTTGAGTATTGAATTACTAAGGGAAACCCTTGTTAGTAAGACTAATGATATCTGGATTTCAATAATTTGAATGCAAGCATTCCCAAATGACAGAAAGGTAATTTTTCAACCATGTATTAAACACCCATCGTTTTCCAAACCCCTCCTCTAAAATCACTGTCTCCAGTATCCAACTGGAGGTTGTGGAAAGACATCTTTAAAAAGCCCAGCCTACTTCTTAAACACCTTATGCTGAAAGTAATGCACATTGTGTCTGTTCATGGGCCACTGAAAAAAGGAGTCACACCATGCTGCCTACAAGAAAAGAAACCTAGGAATGAAGACAGTGGGTTAGAATCTGCTTCTCAGAGACAATGTCTTCCTATAAAGTTTGATGGTAAATTGCAGCATTCTGTGCCACAGGCACACACAATGGGCTGAGCAATTCCTGACTGAAAGAGTCAAGGAGGGCTTCACAGAGATGGAGGCCAGTGAACAGTGATTTGAATAAAGACCACCCATTCTCCAAGAAGATAAACAAGAATAATATGGTGAGTGGAGTGAGCCACATGTTCAATGACTTGGGGGTTACAACAGAGCAGGCATAAACAGGAAAACAAGAGAGCTCCATTTTGCTTCTATGTTACTGATTGGATAGTGAGAATCAGATGATGATATTGAGGACAATGAGAGTGGAGGAAGACGAAGAGCCTTAAATGTCATTAGAGTAACCCCCTTCCTTCCTTTTCAACATCCTCTAACCTCCAAAATCCTCCTTGATTGGGTATGAATCCTCACAGACTATTGTTCTCATTCCACTATTTTTCAATGAGATAATCTCCTTGCTAGACAGGGCCACTAAAAGGAGAAGTTTGCCTATTGACTGACTGACCTTTTGATTCACCCAATAGGTGTGCAGATAATGTCTTGTCAGGTGCCTACAGTGCCTACAGCAATTGTCCTTCCCTTAAGAAAAACATAGTGGCTGGCTCCCTAATGCAGACAGAGCTTGAGAACGAACGTGAGCCAGGGTCATACTAGATAGGACCTTCTAATTAACTAATTTTTGAAATGTAGTCAGTTCAGGGCATTGTGTCCTGTCCAGGGCATTGTTTCCTCATGGATATCTTTTAATCTAGAGAGTGAGAGCCCCAGTGACCCCAATACGTTCATTTATTTTTAATATGTCATTCCCTACCTGAGATTATGGCCTCATTAAAAGACGTTGTTATTTTTGGCATGAACTTGTGATGTATGCTTTTTTCAGTATCTAAACATTATGGAAAAAGAGAAAAAAAGTTGCCCTAGATCTTCCTAAGACTGCTACAAAAACCGACAAGAGTTATTGTTTACTACTTCAGGGACTTACAAAAATAGATAACAAATGGGGTCGGTTAATTTTGCTTCTTCTATATTTGGTTGGGGGAAAAGGTTCTCTTTTAAAAGTATAGTAGAAGAGTGAGGGAAGTGGGTAGTAAGGGGGAATCAATCGCAATAATTGATGCATGGCCCCACTCCCAGGGATGGACACTCCTTTACCAACAAAAGTTGGTAAAGGGAGACACTGGTAAGTGTAAGACATAAAAAAAAATAATAATTCATAAATTACCAAGGGGAAGAGGGAAAAAATGAGGAGCTGATACCAAGGACTCAAGTAGAAAGAAAATGTTTTGAAAAGGATGATGACCCCATATGTTCAGATGTGTTTGGCATGATGGATATATGTATGGATTATGATAAGAGCTCTAAGAACCCCAATAAAATAAAATTTACAAAAAATAAAAAGGTTTAACTTGCTAAAGTTGATCAAAATATCTGGCTCCCTAATTAATTTAACCAATTTTGTCAAATACTTTAAACCCCAAGATTATTTATCTATTTATCAAATCTCACAGATCACTAAAAATATTCTCTATACACATAGCACTCAGAAAACCATAAATAATATACAGAAATCTGTAAGACATAACCTAAAATGTTGAATAGAATCAGCTTAAAAATTAACTTATACTAACAGTAATGATAGTACATAAAAATATATTTAGTTACTGGTTTTGATGAGTAGTGTGCATCATGATGGCTTTCCCTGAAGCATTGCTTTGTGGCAATATTATTTTAATTCTGTAGAAAAATTAGACACTTTTAAGCATTATTTTAAGCATCCCTGATGGAGTCATGGGTTGAGAATTGGTCATCAATTTAAAACTACTCACTGCTCTTTGGAGAGGTATGAAGATGTCTGCTTCTATAAAGACTTAAAGAACCCAAACTGAACAATTCTAAGCTGCCCTATATGATCCCTATTGGTCATAATGGACTAAATGGCACTGAGAAGCATCATTATCGTAATACATTTACAGTAGAGTGAATATTTTTAAATATAATGCTAATATTTGTTATATATGTACAAATTAGTATCTATTGTTTATCAAATAGTGCTCTAGAATTACAACGATGCATAGGCCATACTCATGACTTTGCAATATTCTTGATTTAATGAGAAAGAAAAATTTGTAGCAATGATTTTAATGAATCTTAATTCTAGAAAAAAGATGAATGGTATATACTGGAAACATTAGAAAAGAAAAGAAAGTTTAAAAATCTTGCTTGGGACTTTTGATGCTATTTGTTATTGAGCATGCTCTGACTCATGGCATTACATAAAACAGAAAATAAAAATGTTCCTGATTTTGAGTCATCTTTGTATCATTGGAATGCTTGAGCCTATTATTGTGGGGGTGTACCAAAGCATCTCATTCAGCATTTTTATTCCGCTTTGCCTCCTGCTTTACCAACCATGATGTTCTTCTATAGTAATTGGTCTCCCGTGGCAACATCGATACAATGAGTCAAAATCTTGCTATCTTTGCATCAAAAGAACATTCTGGTTTCATTTTTACTTCATCTGGAGTTCAAGATATGTTTTACAACTGTGATGGGCAGATTTGTTATGCCAACATGACCACAGAAGATTGGTGGGTCTATTGTGACGGCAAGACCAATGAATACATGGGATGAATTGATGGGCAGAGATAGGAAGGGCTCAGTGAGTCTCGCCCCCTCTCTCTCTTGCTTTTGGATCTTGGACCAGACAGCTGCTTTGTTCGTCCTGTGCCTTGAGCTCTAAGAAACACTATCCATGGGACACCTAATCGTGGACTGTAGAGCTGTGAGTTGATGTTCCTTCAAGCCCTACTTTGCCATGCTCCTGGAATATATATGCCTTGAGTTGGGGACCATTGGACTCTGTCATCTGGCTGACTGTTGATGGACCTGCTTTGCTGTTTGCTGCCTGTGACCAGATAGCCTGAATTGCTCTACAGAGGACTACTCAGTGGCCCTCAAGACTTGAAGGACTGTCAGTCTTCTAGCTGTCTCATGTAAGCGAGTTGCACTGAGCAATTTGTACTGCTTTATAGATTACTTAACTGTTTCTTTCTTATCTTATATACTCCTCTTTCTATATAAATATATAAAGAGAATTATGAGTGTCCTCATTTTATTTCTCTAGAGAACCCTCTCTGACACAACCATTTAAAATACCATAATTTGATATGAATTAGAATCCCTGATCCAAAATCTCTCCATCATATATAGAGTGTCATCTTGTGTTTCCTATTTTACTTCCTCAATTTTATGGAGATATTCAAAATACTTTGTTAGGGTGTAAACAAGACTAAACAGAAACAAGCATGCAGAGGGTATATGGCATAATATAATTTATCAAATGTTAGTTTTCAATTATTCTAATGTTAAAAGAGATAGCTAATATGCCATACATGTGGTATTCAAGATGGAACTTGAATGACAAAATTAAAATTTACTAAGTAGAGATTAAAAGGCCTTCCACTCCACAGAAAACAAACTACTGTAAAACTGCAGAGCTTTGACATAGTCTATGACACAAGCTTCGTGACTTGGGCTTCCATTTCTTTTGTGTCAAGCAAAAAGAAATATCAATTTTCAGAAAGTTTCAGTGAATTTTATTTGTGAGGAAAATTAATGTATGCTAATACTGTCTATATAACTGTATAATTCCTCAAGTCAGTTGTAATAAATTTTGTCAATATGAAAAGTATGACCTACAAGTTGAATGAACTTGTCCTGGATTCTCATAATATCAAATAGAAAGGTACACAACCATACTAAGATGCATGCTATCTTTACCTCATCAAAACTTTTTATGTTTTGATCATTCTAGTTATATAATGCTCTGCCCAACAGAGTATGGCCTATTTTTATTGCCCTATCTTCCACAGAACTCTACTTTTTAGCTGGGTTCAATAATTCATTTAAATAGTTACTTAGAACTCAGGGATGCACCTTATAAATATGGATCTACTTAGGGAAGATAACAAGTGGCAATTCAAGTGATAAAATGCTCAGGTTAGAGTTGTTCTGTCAAGAGAGTTTATTTTGTTGGGCCAAGCATCCCTCTAGCACACATCTTCTTTTCTGGCCTCTGCTTAGGCCATGTTACACAATTCTTTTGTAGCAGCTTGAAAATCACAAAGAATAGGCCACTTTTCATAAGTCTCAGCCTGGGGACACCCCTCTGTCAGACAGTAAATTCACTTCCCCCAATTAAGTATCCAGAGAAACCCAATTTCATAAGCTACCCCACTGCCCCCAAATACTGAGATACATTTTCTATGTAGCTGGGAAGTCCACAGCTCTTTATAATGCTCTGGCTTTTCATTCTGCTGATGGTGTTCCTCTGCCAACTCCTCTGCTTCCTAGTTCAAGGAGCTTCAATGTGCAGGAGTCCCAGTATCCAAAAGATCTTCTCTACTCTTGGTTCTTCCCTTGTGCCAGTGGTGAGATCCCATATATGCTTCTTCTGAGATGTTTTATCTCATAACCAGCAAAATGGCGATCACAATTAACCCCATGAACTCATGGCAGAATCCTATCAGCATCTTCTATGCACTCTCATGAGGAAAATATCATGTGGCAGGCAGTAATAGAGCCATAATCAATGCTCACGCAAATAGGAGTCAAGAAATGAAATGACTCATTGCACTGAATAAATCTGTGGCAAGAGATCTCTTAAAAAATCTGAAGAGCAAAGTTGTCACTTTGAGAACTAAGGTGTGTCTGTCTCAAGATATGAAATTTTCAATTAGCTCTGACGAATGTGAAAGATATATATTGAATAAGAGAGCCCAAAGAAGAAGTGATATCTTTTAATTATAGCTCTGGCAAAGAATGTCAAAAGTACATTGGGCTTCCAAAGGAACAACAACAACAAAAAAATCAGTCTTGGAAGACGTGCAGCTAGAGTCCTCCTAAGAAGGGAAGAGGGCAAGATGTCATTTCAAATAGTTTGGGAAAGCTCTCGGGAGAAACCAATTCATAGAAAAGGGCAGCATGCTTGCTGGATAAAGTAGAGGACGGTGAAAAAGAGGAACAACTCTCACACGATGGGCTGACACAGTGGCTTCATCGATGGGCTCAAGCATAAGGACAGTTGGGAGAATGGCAGAGAAGCAGGCAGTGTTTTGTTCTGTGGTCCATAGGCTTGCTTTGAATTGGAATCAACCAATTAACAATTTGCAACAACAACAGAGACTACAGTTAGAAAAACCACATTAAATAATCTTTAAACCATTAAATTAAATCACTTGATATGGTTTCTATCATCCATATGATTTGCAACTCTCACCAATGACTAAGTGGGGCCATACAAATAAGGTGTATAAAAATATAGTAAGTGTATTATTCAATTGTGCAATTTTGAGAAGTTTAAAATAAGTCATCTAAGTAGAAGCAGGGATAGGAGGATTTCATGAACATTACGTAAGGAGATTTGTGAAAGACTTTACATCTTTTGAACCCTGAATTCCTGCATAGATAAGCTGTGTTTTTATGGGCAGCAGCAGAGGTAGTGGCACCAGTACCACAAGACAAAGTGGCAGGCTTCCAGGTACCCAGACAAAATTTAACTGAAAGTCTTCAAAGAGAAATCTGGCAGGCAGAGTTGGTTATCATTTCAGGATTATCTACCAGAGTCAATCAGAAAGATCTTCACTTGTGTATTATTATTTATGTAAAAGCACTTGAGAATGTGGATCATAAGAAACTATGGATAACTTTGAAAAAATGGAAATTTAAGTATTCTTCATTATGCCTATGTGTAAATTTTATGAGGGACCCAATACAGTCATTCAAAATGAACAAGAGAATATTGAGTGGTTTAAGATCAAGAAAGGTGTGTAAGGTTGTATTCTTTCACTGCCCTTATTAAATCTATCTGCTGAATACATGATCCAAGACAGTGAATGATATGGAAAATAACTGCGAATTATAGGAAGTCTTATTACCCTAAAATATGGAGAGGCTACAACTTCGAGGAGGATTTCAAATGCGTGCTGGTGACAATAAAGGTATGTAGCCTTCAATATGGATTGTATCTCAATGAGCAGAAAACAAAAATCCTCACACTGGTCACCTAGGTACCATCATGATAAAAGGAAGCTCTTAAAGGTTTTGTCTTCCTTGGATCCACAGGCAATGCTCATGGACCAGCAGTCAAGAAATCAAATAAAACGTTTCATTGCGGAAATCTGATGCACGAGATCTCTTTAATATGTTGGAGAGTGAGGATGCCATTTTAAGAATTAAATGCTTGACCTGAGCCATAGTTTTTTTTTTTCACATCCTTATAACCATGACAAAACTGGACAAAGAATAAGGAAGACAGAAGAGATGCACCTGAACTACGATGCTGGCATAGACTGTTCAAAGTACCATGTATGATCAGAAGAACAAGTGAATCTCTATGGGAAGAAAGACAGCTGGAATGTGTCTTAGAATTGAGGACAGTGGCTTCAAAGAATTGTAGAAAGTGGGTCTTCATTTCACAAATCCTGGACAGATTTTCAGGAGAATTGAGCCTCTTGAAAAAGACTTGATTGTTGGTAACATAGAGGTCAACAGCAAGAACACAAAGAAAGACTCTCAAGAAGAGGAATAGGGAGTGGCTGTAATATCAGGCTCAAACAGAACAATAATTTTGAGGATAATGCAGGAAGAGATCATGTTTCATTGTTTCCCTTGGGGAACCTCAGAAGGAGCACCTAATAACAAAGATGTTTCTCAGACATACAAGTGTACTGCAGTGGCCAAGAGACTGCCAACTAAAGGCAAGCTAGCACAACTAGTCAGTATTTGCAAAGAAGCATTCTAATACATGTTTGTGTAGCCAATATAGCTAGCTGGCCAAGGATCATAGAGAGGTGTGAGTGTGGACATCATTGAGAAGATACTGTCATGATCAAAGAACTGTTGCAGTCTAACCGTTGTCACCCTGGCTTGTACCCTTTTGCTTCACTGATGAAAGTCATAATTGTGAGTACTCTGTGTGAGTTCTGTGTTGACATTGATTATTGAACCTTGCAGAAAAATAATGGCTTGGAGGTATTGTTGGTAGTGAGAACACTATAGGAGAGAGGGAGAGAGGCTAGAGTCATATCTAAATGCAGAGGAATTGTCCTTGGACTGAAGAGTTCCATTCATACTTCCTCTTGGAGGCCAGATACCATCTCTACTCTATTGTTACAGAACCCAACCACAAGAAAAGCTACAACACTGAAAACCTGGTTGTTTGATGTCACGAAGATAGGCATCCCAGTGATGTGCTCCAGAAAGATGGCACCCTTGCAGGCCCTGCAGAACGTATTTATGCTCTTGATTACATGGGGTTGCGGTGGGTAGAAATCAACTCTACAGTAGAATTTTTTTAGCATGTCAAATTTTGCTTTTTATTTGTCTTGCACTCTGCTTTCTGTGTGCCAGTGTCATGCTTTGCTTTTTGAATGAGCCAGATATTTCTATTAATTAATATTTTGCCACATGACAATTACACTATGACTTTCAAAAAATTCATCTCCATCAAGTTGGTTCTGACCCCACAGTGACCCCAGAAGACAAGGTAGAACTGCCCCGTGTGGGTTTCTAAGATTGTACATCTTTCCACGAGTAGAAAGCCTCATTTTTTCTCATGGAATGGCTGGTGGTTTAGAACTGCTGGCCTTGTGGTTGGCAGCCCAGTGTGTAACCAATGCACTACCAAAGCTCCACACTATCCCTAGGGGAAATTTGATTATTGTTCTAGAGCTTGTGGATGATAATACCATATAGTTTACAGGTTTTGTAATTGCTTGTTTTCACACAGAAGCTAGGTAAGAGAGCTGAAATTTCAGTCCAGGCAATCTGACTTTGAAATCTACATTAGATTTCCCATTCTACTATTAACATGATCTATTCTACATGGTAGGCGCAGTGCCAGATGTTTTTGGTACCGTTTGATATAACTTTCTTATTCATTTGACTCTTGATCCACTTATATTTGAGACAAATCAGATAACTGGCCAATCAAGCATATCACTTTCTTCTCTCCTCTACCACCCTAGAGATGTTATACTTGAATGAGTGTTCTTAGCAGAAGTGTTGATGGGGTCTCAGAAAATAATGTCTTATAAGAAAACGTCTCATGCTCCCAAAGTAGCTTTTGGTTAGGGGTGCAAAGCAGATAACAAGGTGTTCCGCCTTTTGAAGTCTAACCAGATGAAGGAAAAATCGATCGCCCAGCTGCAGAGTTCCAACTTACAAAACTCCTTTTCCAGTCCCCAGTCATCTTCCCAGGGAGCCACATTGTTCTCATCAGCATGCTCCATAAATTTTGCAGTAGGATGCAAGCTGCTGGCTTGAATCTGACACTGATTGGAAAACCTCACCCCAGGCTGACTGCTGTAAGCAGAGAACTTGGGTGTCCAGATGGAAACACCAGGGCTTGTTGTTTTGCCGTTTTGTTGGATCTTAGAGATCACAGGAGATATTAAAAACACAAATATAAGGCTGATTGCCCCAAGGAAAAAGATCATACCAAGTTGTGACTTCTTTTTGGGGTGGGAGGGGGGAGATGAGCGGAGTTGGTCAAATAAAAATTCAGAGTCAGGTGGATTGTTCTTGGTAGTTACAGAAGACTGTTAAAGAGATTCATTTTGCCTAGATATTGCCTTAATTTATGATTTTTCTTTACCTCCCTGTGAACTTTCCTCTTTCTACATTCAAGCAATAGAGGGTGACCTAGGCTACTGAGACCTGGTTGTGTCTCATTAGAGAGTAGCCAAGGGCTCTTTAAGCTAATAAAGCAGGAGAAAGATCACAGATAAAACAAGATAGGACATTCAGGTGGAGATGACAAGAATGTGCCCTAGAGGGTTTATGTTAATAATTATAGTCCAAAGAACAGGAATGAGACCTCAAAAAGAAAGAGACTTTATGATGTATTTACAGCACTCTCAGAATGTTCTGCATAATAAAGCCAATTTTGAAGTTTCCCATTTCCCTCCCAATAAACAGAGCAGTTTCTACAGGAAATTATTCAAAAAGCAAAAATAAACACTTTCCCTTCTCAAAGCAGAACAGAGCCATTTTTTACAACAGGAAGCAAATGAAGTAAAACATGGGGATTGGCTTCCTTAGCCTGTTGGAAATTCTGGAGGGCACATGTTTGGTTCCATAAGGCATCCGTTAGGGAAAAATTTGCAACCTCTCCTTTCTTTGAAAGTTCTAACATATTTTTGTTCTTTTGAAGTCTTCGTACCTCATCCTTGGTTTCCAGTTACTGACCACAGGATCATCTATTCTATTTAAATCGACGGTAGTGTTTGTCCACACAATGATTTATCACACAAATATGTGTGGACAAGAAGATGGGTTGGTAGCAATATCTAGATAAAACAAGGACCTGGCTTGATTAAATCTCAGCTTTGAAAAATATGGCGTTCTTAGGTGCCGTTAAATGCTTGCTAAGGGTAGTAATCCTACTATGGACAACGGAGGGAAGCACTCAGAAGGCGCCATCCCCACAGTTGCTGCTTAGAGGGTCCCTCTTCTATTCTGCCTCACTACTTTACCAACAAGGTGGAATTTTGTATTGGCTCCAATATAATATGTGTTGTGAATCATTATAACATAGCTTTCACAATACATTCCATGGGTGGAAAGGTACCTGACCTTGAACACAATCATTATCACTACCAGCAGTGCTAACCTTGATTACGTCATTTAAGTTTCACTGGATCTTGATTTTCTCAACAATAAACAGAGGCCTATATGACAAATCTGTCTTGGAAGAAGTGCAGCTAAAATGCCCCTTTAGAAGCAAAACTGATAAGACTTCTTACATACTTTGGACACATAGTCAAAAGAGATCAGTCCCTCAAGCAGGTTTGTTTGGTCAAGCAGTGGTGCAACAGAAATGTGGAAGATGTTCCACAACATGATTGACACAGCAGTTGCATCAAAGGGCTCAAAAAGAAGCTGAGTTGTGGAATGGCATAGGACCAGGCAGCTTTTTGTTCTCTTATTCATAGGGTCCTTACGGGTCAGAACTGATTCAACTGTACCTAACCACTACAGAAAGATTACACTTGGGGGCTCCCTTAAACAGTTGCCATAACCCTCTGAACTGATAGCTCTGCCTTGAATGTAAGTCACTCAGTATGGGAGGCATAGTTCTGATTTTTTATTGGATTTTTTTTTCCTTTTGAGAGACACCTGAATGAGCCTATGACAAATGGAAGATGGTAGTACTAAAAAAACTTACCGGAAATCATGACTTACTTCGTTAGTGATGTTTTAAAACCTTCTGTTTATAGTAAACTTATACATATATGTACCAGAATCCTAATATGAATAATTTTTCATTTACCTTCTTAAATATAACATTATTAATATTGTTATTATATAAGATCCAGTCAGTTCTAACTCATTGTGACTAGGATAAATAAAGTTGTCTGTGAACTTGGTCAGACCATTGATCCACATGATTTTCCATGTAAGATCTTGAACCTAACCTCCTCAAAATAGTGTCAGATACTAAAAACCAAACAAAAAGCAGAACATAGACATGGTGCCAGAAGATTACCTCCTCCAGTCAGAAGGCACAGAAATATAAATGAAGAAGAACTGCCTTCTCAAAGGAGAGTCCATCATAACGTGGCTCTTGATCATACAGCCTATGGAAGTGAGCCTTTGGAAGTGAAGCCTTCAAGACCTTTGTACTATGATGAGGTATGACACAAAGAAGAAAGAGCTGCAAACATCAATAAATAATCAGAATTTTGAATATATGAAGGATGAATCTAGAAATATCAGAACTAGAGAAAAATGAAAGGGAATGCATAAAAGTTGACATTTTAGGCATTACTGATCTCAACTGGACTTCTGGGTTTACTCTGCTATAAATGAAACAGTCAAGAGGAATCGCATTATATTCCTTGTAACAAAGGACATTTGGAGGTTTAGAAATCACTGAAGATGTGACAGTGAGGAGGTCGGACCAGGCAGTGTTCACGCACAACGCCGACGTGGGTCAGTTAGAACTTCATGGTGTCTAACAACATCCATCTGAAAAGCAATGCTGTTGGTGATAGGATTATATTTATCTGCCTTTCCTGAAATTGAATCAGTACAAATGGTATTTAAATCTATGCACCCATCACAATAACTATTGGTGAAAAATTGAAGATTTCTACCAAGGTCTTAAGTTTGGCAATCATCAAACAATCCAGATACACTAATAATTGCTGGCAATTAGAATGTAAAAGTTTAGAGGAAGGAACAGTAGTTGGAAAATATGGACATGGTGATAGAAATGAAGCCTTAGATCAATCTCATGATAGAAGTTTGCAAGACCAATGACTTTTTCCTCACAATTACCTTTGTTCAACAGCACAGAAGTGACTATAAAAATCAAAGAAGAACAGTTCAGAGGTTCTCAGGACAGCTCTGGCACTGATGGGTGTGGACCTCAGATATTATGGGGACTCCTCATAAGATCGACTGCAGCATTGGCCTGCTGGCTTCTCATATGACCACCCACATGTCAGCCTCTGCTGGGAACAAAGTGACCCCGTACCTCACTTCCTTTCAGTCTTGAGAGGAAAGTGTTGGGTTTATTAGTAAAAGGAATTGTTGCTTGGCCCTTGACACCTTTAATGAGGAGACATAGCATAAGATCAAGAAGTTTACAGCCTCAGTGGTGAAATATTTTTCATGTCAGGGACCTGCAACCCTTGCAGTCATTTATGTCATCCCTTCTTCCCCAGACAGAATATACCAAAATGTTTCATTCAAAGATCTCTTCAATGTGTTGATAAAGACACCAATAAGCCAAAATGTCTGTCAACACCAACTACATTGTGCCAGACCAATTCTAGTGCAAAAAGATGCCCCATATGATTGCCAAGGTGGAGGATAAAAGAAATGAAATCAGACAGTTATAAATGGAATCATGACAATTATAGTTAACACCTTGCTGTTGTGAAGGTACTTAATAAGCCTCCAACATATCCCACCAAGTACTTCAGTTGGGAGTTGGAAGCATGGAGCCAGTTTGATGTTAAGAATGACTGTTACAATGTTAATGGACCTCCGGAGGCAAATAAACTACAGGATATATTCAACAGAGTCATTAATTTTTTTCTTGGGAGTCATCTTCTTAAAATTGCAATATATGTTGTTTGTATGTTTCTTGTGCTTCAAAACCAGGATTGAAGAACCTAGAGTCAACAGATGGAATAAGGCTTTCAGGGGTAGGGGCATATAGAGGTGGTAGCATGGTGAAGGGGTGATGATGTCAAGGGGTCCAAACAGAAAAAGACTGTTCAGAAACTGATTGTGGTTGCAAACATACAATCTACTGAATGTGAACTGTGGAATGATTTGATATATGTACTAATCCTGAATGACAATAAAAAATTAATTTAAAAAAATTGTTCTCTGTCCTAAAGGTGAGAATACTGAAAGAGAACTACAAGTCAATCCAAAGAAAGCAAACAATAAGTCGTTCTTATAAAGCTTATGGCTATGGAGTCATGCCTGGTACATAGCATAAACTCTGAAAATTAATTCTCAAAAACCCACATGAGAAAAGTGACAGTGGTACAGGAAAAAAAGAAAAGGAAAACCCAAAGGGTAAAGACAAGGAGGGTTGTTCTGTGTCTGCAGTGAATCTCTATCACCTCCACCATGAAGTGAAATCACCTCTCCTCAAGTTGATTGAGTGAGGATATAACTGAGGAGGTGCAGAGGCTCAGAATGGATGAAATTATTGTCCCTGTTAAAGTTCTGAAGCTTAGTGGTGATTTAAAGAAGACCATTGAAAAGCAAATCAACATTTTGTTTGATTTTAAGAGACAAAAGAAGAGGGGATTATTAAATCATCAAAGAAATTTTTGTTGAAGCAGAGATCCTGAATAGAAAAGCTGGAGGCCTTCTCCTCTCTAATAAAGTTCTTTTTTACAAAAAAAAAAAAAAATTAGGGGACAAATAAAAAACTACGAATGACACTTACTCCGATTTTGATTTTGCCACAACCAAAAAGAGATCCAGCAGTAACTTCTACACAGTGTGGATTGTGTTGTGGCAATGTATCAAGCTCATCTCATCTTCAAGATCCCACACATCTTAAAGGAATTGGACAATGCAGACCTTTTAGAGGAAGAGGTCATTACTAGCTGATTCAAAAAGGTTTCAAAGAAATATACCTCAAAAGAACTTGCCATAGAATTTCACAAAACAGTTGAAGGAGACAGAGGAGTCTTCTGTTGGTGAAGACAAAGTTGAGGATATTGAGAGGGTACCTTCAAAGACTGTCAGTGTTCCTAAAGTTGGAACTCTGAAGTCTCATAAGAAGGAGACACTAATATTGATGTCAGTTGATATGATGAATGTCACCTAGTTAAACAGTGTAATGCCGCAACAATTTCCTGCATTATCACCCAGGGGTGCAGCATTTATGTGCAAAATCTACAATGACAACATCATACTACACTTTATGCTAAAAAGTTCTACTGTGGATGTTCTGTAATTAGCACAACTAGACATCGGATTTGTTTATCCAGTTATAAAAATAAAGATTTATTTTTGGTGGGAAAAAGTGACTATACACATAGACTTCTCCAGATGGAATATAGAGAAATAAAGTTGATTACATGTGTGGGAAGAGAACATGCAACAGCTCAATATTGGCACTTAGTACCAGATCAGGATTGACCTTGGAACAGATCATCAATTGTGCAGAGCTAAGCTCAGGTTGAAGCTGAAGAAAATTAAAATAAGTTCAGTAGAGTCCAAATAAGAACTTGAATCTATCCATCCCACCTAAGTATTTAGAACATCTTAAGAATTAACTTGATGTATTAAGCATTAATGACAGAATGCCTGATGAGCTGTGGTAAGATGGTCAAGGAATCATACATGAGGAAAGCAATATGTCATTAAAAAGAGATGAAAGAAAAGATGAAAGTACATGCCAGAAGATACTCTGAAATTTGCTTTCAACCATAGATTAGTTAAGGCACATGAAAGAAATGATAGTCAAAGAACTTAACATAAAATTTCAAAGGTTAACTCAAGAAGACAAAGTAGAATATTATAATGAGATGTGTGCAGCCCTAGATTTAGAAAACCAACAGAGAAGACCATGCTCAATACATCATAAAGAGAAAGAACTCAAGAAAAAATCCAATCATCGAGTTTCAATATTTGAGGTTTCTGTGGACAAAATATTGAAATGGGTCAGAATCAAAGTTAGATAGAAGGAATATACAAAGTCATTCTATCAAAAAGAATTATTCGACAGTCCATCATTTCAAAGATAGCACAGGAGCAAGAACCCATGGTACTGAAGAAAGAAGTCTATGCTCAAGTGAAAGCATTAGCCTAAAACAAGTCTCCAAGAGGTGGCTGACTACCACTGTTTCAACAGCTGTTAAAGCACTGGGAACACTCACTTGTCTATGCCAGGAAATTCAGAAGACAACTACCTGCTAATTGGCTGGAAGATAGCCAGGCTTTTACTCATTCCAAATAAAGGCAACCCATCCGAACTCTCAGATTATACAACGAGATTATTGAAATTACATATAACTAAAATTTTGCTGACGAACATGAACAGCTGTTGCAACAGGACATTGACAGAGAGGTGACAGAAGTTCAGACTGGATTCAGAAGAGGATGTGGAATAAGAAATATCATCGATGATCTCAAAGGGATCTTGACTGGAAGTAGATAATGCCAAAGAAATGTTTACTTGTGTTTCATTGCCTATGTTAAGGCATTCAACTGTGTGGACCATAACAAACTATAGATAGCCTTAAGAAAAATAAGGATCTTAGAATACTCCTTTAGGATGGGTAGATTGGAGAAACAAATTTATAGACACTCATACATGTATAAGAAATATCTTTATATGAGAAGTTTTAAAAAGAAGTTGTATATTAAGAAAGTTGTATATTAAGAAAATATCCCAGCCCAGTCTAGGTCAAGTCCATAAGTCTGATATTAGCCCCTATGTCTGGTACCAATCTATAAATTCCTCTTCAGACTCACAAAATACATGCAATGATGTTGAATGCAGGAAGATCACAGGCCAGTCTCTTAGATCCAGTGGTAGTGGAAGCATCTCAGCGCTGGCAGGGATCTCTACATGGCTTGTCCAGCTTTAGGGTCCTAACATAGCTCCATGTGTCTTGACAGAAGAAAGAGGAAGCAGACAGTGTCTTGAATGGAGTGTATCTGTGTCCTGCCTTCAGTGAGCTATTTGATTCCTAAGTTCCTCCAAATCAGATCATCAAGCTGCGACCCGTTTGACAAGCTAAACTGCACTCCTTTACTCTTAAGTCTCAAACTGACAGCAGATTATGTAACTACCACAACTACATTGTGGTTATGAGAGAACTGTACATGGATCAAGAGATAGTCGTGCAAACAAAACAAGAGCATACTGCATGGTTTAAAATCAGTACAGGTGTATGACAGGGCTGTATCTTCTTACCATGCTTATTCATTCTGTATGGTGAGCAAACAATCAGAGAAGATGGATTATTTGAAGAAGAATGTGGCATCAGGTTTGGAGGAAGGCTTATTAACAAATTGAGATATGTGAATGGCACAACAACTCTTGCAGAATATGAGGATGGCTGGAAACATTTGCTGATTAAGATTAAAGGTTGCAGCATTCAGTATGGATTACAATTCAATATAAAGAAGAACAAAATCCTCACAAACTGATCAATAGGCAACATCAAGATAATAGGAGGAAAGATTAAAATTATAATTTTTTTCTCACTTGGATCCTCAATCAATGCTTATTAAACTGCAGTTAAGACATCAAAAGATGCATTGCATTAGGTAAATATTACCTCTTTAAAGTGCTGAAAATCTAGGATATTACTTGGGGTACTAATGTGCAATAGGCCCAAGCCATGTGTGGCAGTCATGTGCTTATGTTAATTTTATGATTGAAATGTAGGGGTGGAGTCTAGCCTGTTAAACTGGAGATGGCTATGGAGTAGCCAATGAGGTCTCTAGGTGGGCATGGCTTTCTCCTGAGACTTCTGGGAAATCTCACAATATTTTCCTTGTGAAGATGAGAAGCTATCTTCCCCAGTTGTTGAGAATTAGTCTCAAAGACTATGAATCGTGACAAGACAAGATGGCAGCATCCAAAAAGCTGGAGGAGGCGGCAGAGAGTCCACAGGGCTTGCCCTGATGAACCCAGACCTCTGAAGCTGGGGTGGTCACATGGAGACCTCTGCCAGTGATGAGTTGCTTCTGCCACCACAGGATGCTGTTGATGGACCCTGAGCCCTGGAAGCGAGGAGCCATGAGGAGACCCCTGCCAGCGCCGGGACTCTGCACCCACTGATCTGTGACTTCGTGAGTCAGAAGGAAACTTTATAGACTGATTTCGGGCATATGGGCTAATATCAGACTTATGACTTTGAACTGGACTGGACTGGGATGCTTTCTCAATGTCCTGTTCCTTATGTATATAAACCTTTTCCTTATATCCATATGCATATCAATGAAATTTGTTCCTCTAGTCTACCCGGACTAACACACCATGGTATTTTCAATTGCTGAATATGTAGCTGAGAGTTAGATATGGAATAAAGACAGAAAAATAATTTATATATTCAATTACACCATCAATTGACAAAAGAACAAAAAGATCTGTCTTGGAGGAAGTCCATCCAGAAAGCGCCTTAGAGATAAGGAAGGTGAGAGTTTGTCTCATGTGCTTTGGACATGTTGTCAGGAGAGAGCAGTCCCTGTGGAAGGATAGCATGCTTGTTATCTAAGAGGGGCAGTGAAGGAAGACTTCCTACAAGACAGATTGACACAGCGGTTGCATCAATGGGAGCAAACAATTGCGAGGATTATGTAGTATGTAGACGTGGGCAGTGTCTTGCTTTGTTGAAAATGGATTTCTATGAATCTGAACTCAAAGGCACCTAACAAAAACAATTGTAATTGGAATTCCTGTGTTAAGCCCTCCCACTGAGAGTCTTCTTTTTCCATTCAGCATATATCCATTACCAATCATGTTTTCTTTTTCCCAAACACCTTGTCCCTTTTTTAAAGTAACACCAAAGTATATAACACAAAATTCGACTATCTTTACTTCTGAAGAGTACTCTCACTGTATTTCTTTTGAAGCAGATTTATTTGTTTTCTGGCAGTCCATGCAATATTCAAAATTTTTCACTGGTACCATGATTCAATTCTTTTTCATTTCATTTCCATTATCCAGATTTCACAATAATTTGTGATTCAAGAAAGTACTGTGGCTAGAATAAGGAGCATGTTTATCTTCAAAGTGAAATCTTTGAAATTAAATATTTTAAATAGGTCTTTTGAAGCTGTGTCATCCAATGTAATATGTTTGATTTGGGTTTTTTTTTTTTGTTTATGTCTCTCATTTACTTTTATTATTAATAATTATTTTATTGGAGCTTCTTGCAGCTTATATAAAAATCTGTATATCCATTGTGTCAAGTATATTTGTACATGTGCTGTCATTCTTTCTCAAAATATTTTCTTTCTATTTGAGCACTTGGTGTCAGTCCCTCACCTTCCCACCATTATGAATTCTTGATAATTTGTTTTTGTTTTATATCTTATATCAACCACTGTGCTCCTTCAGCCCATTTCTGTTGTTCATCCCCCATTGTCTTATTTCTTGACAGCTGCTTTTATAAGCCCTGATATTATATCCAAGTAAAATGAAATGCTGACAAATTCAAAGATTTCATCATTTATCAGAGTGGTGCATAATGATTCATTTGTGAACATTTTTGTTTTTGTTAATTTGTTTACTTTATGTTGTTTTATTTAAACTTTAAGGTAACTTACATACGAAAGGCATTGTTATCTTATCTTCACTGTTGTTTTTGTTGCCATCTAGTTAGTTCCAAGCCATGGTGACCCCATACACAACAGAACAAATCACTGACCAATTCTACACCAAGATCTTGACCACAGTGGTTCCTGTGCTTTGAGTTCATTGTTTTAGTGTCAATCCATTTTCAGTCTTCCTCTCTTTCACTGCTCCTCTACTTTAACAAGCAGGATGTCGTTATCCAGAGAGCTATGTCTCTCAACAATATGTGCAAAGTCTGCAAGAGAAGTCTTGCCATCTTTGCTTTCAAATAGCACTTTAGTCATACTTTTTCCAAGAAAGCCTTATCCATTTAACAGTTCATAGTATTTTCAATATTCTTTGAAGCACAACAATTCAAACACATAATTTTTTCTTCAATCTTCCTTATTAAATGACCAACTTTCGGGTTGAGCCCTGGTGGCGTAGTGGTTGTGCGCGGGACTGCGGCCCACTGGGATGGAGGTTCGATTCCAGCTCCACGGAGCAAAGGCTGGGCCTCCTACTCCCACCACCTGAGGGCAGTGATGCTCCGCCCCCCCCCAAAACAAAAAACAAAAAACAAAATAAAATAAAATAAAATAAATTATCAACTTTCTCATGCATATTAGGAAACTGAAAATATCTTGGCTTGGGTCAAGCATATTTTAGTCCAGTGGTTCTCAACCTTCCTAATATCATGACCCTTTAATACAGTTCCTCATGCTCCGGTAACCTCCCGAACCATAAAATTATTTTTGTTTTATTTCATAACTTTCATAACTGTAATTTTGCTTTATTTCATAACTGTAATTTTGTTTCTGCTATGAATTGGGTGACCCTTGTGAAAGGGTCGTTCATCCCCCAAAGGGGTCATGACTCCCAGGTTGAGAACCACTTCCTTAGTCCTTAAAATGACATCTTTGCTTTTCAATACTCGAAAGAGGTCTTGTGCAACAGATTTACCTAAATGAAGTATGTCTTCTGATCTCTTGTTTACTGCTTTCATGAACAACTGTGGATCCAAGGAAGACTAAATCCTTTACAACTTCGATCTTTTCTCCATTTATCATGATATTATCTATTGGTCCAGTTGTAGTCTTCATTAATGTGAAAAGTCACATTGTCCTTGAGCAAAGTTATGTCATCGATGCCCTATTGTTTTCTTTTTATAGCCTAGTTTCTTATTCAGTCAGAGTACAGATTGAATTAGTATGGGGGAAGAATATAATCCTGAAACAAATCTTTCCTGATTTGAACCCTTCAGTGTCTCCTTCTGTTTGAAGGACTACTTCTTGTTTCATGTACAAATTCCACAATAGCACATTTCAGTGTTCTGGAATTACCATTATTCTGGGTGTATCCATAGTTTGCTTTGAGCCACATAATCAAATGTATAATCAAATTCAGTAAAACACAGTAAATATTCTTCTAATATTCTCTACTTCCAACTAAAGACCATCTGGTATAGCACTGATATTTCTTATTCCATATTTTCTTCTGACTCCTGCTTGAAGGAGAATTTATTGTATTCTTACTGCCAATTTCAAGCTACTCATTAAAATTTTACATGTTTGACATATTAATAATTACTGTATAATTTCCTTATGCCTTTGGGTCACCTATCTTTGGAATGGGCATGAATATAGATCTCTTCTGGTTGACCGATTAACTAGCTTTCTTCCAAGTGTCTTGGCATAAACTAGGGAGTGCTTCCAGGGCTGCATCAGTTTATTGAAACATTTTTTTAATTAGTGTTCAATACATTCCTAGAGCTTTGTTTCTCTCTAATTCTTTCTTCTTTCTTCAATCTTCTCCCTTCGGTTTCATTGGTTCTAGCTTATGCTATATTTTGAAATGATTCAATGTCAACTAGTTCTTTTTGGCACAATGATTCCATATGTTCTTCCTTCTTCTTTGTAAACTTTCTGTGTTAATCAATATTCTAACAGAAGTGGATAGAATTTTCAATATCATTATCATTGGCCTTAGTAACAAGTGCATAAATTTATTGATATTTGTATTAACTACTGTTACTTGTAGCTGTGTACACATTATCTTCTAATTCACAGCTGTGTACATGTTATCTTCTAAGGACACAGATAAACTTGTGCTTCAAGATAAATCTTGAAATGTTCTTTTTGATGAAGACTATTTTCCCAC
Source organism: Nesogale talazaci (assembly GCA_004026705.1). NCBI lineage: Eukaryota > Metazoa > Chordata > Mammalia > Afrosoricida > Tenrecidae > Nesogale > Nesogale talazaci. The sequence continues at coordinate 183,419 of PVJH01000183.1, forward strand.
TCCTCTTCAGTTTGTCATTTGAAAAATAGCAAACTATGTGATTTCTGATTCAAAATGACCAATAACTGTTCATTTCAGATCACTAATGCCTAGGATATCGATCATTATGAGTTACATTTTATTTCTGATGACTTCTAATATTTCTAGATTCTTCTTATGTACATTCCACATTCTGATTACTACTGCATGCTTTCAGTCTTTTTCTTCTACTACTCATTTTGAGTCATTACACTTCAGCAAATAAAGGTCTTCGATGATTTAGTTCATCCACCTTATTAAGGTCAACTTTTCTTTGAAGAGGTAGTTTGACATTTTCAGAGTGTCTTCCAATTTGACTGACTCATTTTCAAGCACTCTGTCAGAGTGTTGTTCACATTTTCAGTTGCTAATCCCTAATAAATTGACTGTCTTCCCCTTCTTCCTAGTCTGTCCTAGTCTGGAAATGCTGCTGAATCCAGAATAGCTAGGTAATCCTACTAGTATTTGAAATATAGCTGATGAATCATGCAGCATAGCAATGATTTAAAAAAAACACCACAGTAGAATAAACTGTTAGGCACATAATGAAAATGTCTGTGTGTGGGCCCCTGTCTTTCATCATATAGTCCAGATGATTACATCATTTATTCAAATCACATATCTATTCACACACACACACACACACACACACACACACAAACACACACACACATGCATGCTACTAGGCTACCAATACAGAGAGACAGAAAATTTTGAAAAAATGTCTCCTGATTTCTTTTCAAAGTCAACTATCTCCATTATTGAATACTACTGTATTTCTTCAATTCAAGTTTTTTTTTTCTCCCTTATTTTATATACATTTCTGGCACCCGTTAATTTCCAATGTATTGGTAACTCTATAGAGATATTTCTAACTATAATTATCTTCCTATATATTTTAGTAGGCTAATGAGTTTACATGTGAATCAAATAATTATCATGTAAATAAATTAGTGGTTTCATGCACCAATTAGTTGGCTATTTAATGGCAGATTAGATTCCATAAATTACTCTCACTGTAGCTAAGAATCTTGAAATCATGTTCTTGATAAATGGTGAAAGAAATAATGGGGAAATCATAGGTAATTAATATTGATACCTGGCTAAAGAAATAATAGATGAAAAAATTATAAATAAAGGAAATAGAGGAAAGGTCCTGTGTCAAAACAAAATGTGAAGTAAGAAAGAGATAACAGTATATCTACTATTAAGAGATAATAGATATATCTACTAACCTTGATATCCATTGACCAAATCAGGATAAAAGTTGATTCTCTCATGACTGAGAGTATAGTTACCTGTACAAAGGGAGTCAGAGTCTTTGAAGACATTGAGCATTCAGAAAAAGGGGACAGCCTTCCAAATACTAAATAAGTGTGTGTTAGGCAGGGTTTTCTAGAGAAACAAATCCAGGAAAAATATGAATGATTAGATGATAGATGATAGATAGATAGATGATAGATGATAGATAGATAGATAGATAGATGGATTTATATAGCATTAAGGAATATAACAGCTAGCTAGTCCACATAGAAGTGCAGAGGGCCCAGTTCAACTCACTTCCATGAAACAGATTTCTAGTTTCAAGGTCAAGGAAGTATACAGCTGAGTCTTCCCTCAGGCAATGCAGGCAGAGTCTGCTCACAGGCAGCAAACAGTAGGGTAGTCACCAACAGTCAGCAGATTAGAAGTGTAGTGAAGGTCACCTGGGATATCAAACTCAAGCAATGCAAGATGACAGGATCCACCAGACTGAAGTTCAAGGAATGGCTATACCAGCAGCCTGGTGAAGCAGGTTCCAAAGGAACTGAAAACTCTCGCGACAAGATCCATGGGTTGCCTTATCCCACATATAGTATAGCTTACAAGTTGAGGCAGAGGACTTGCTAAAGGAGCCACAGACTGATCAAATCACCAGAAAACAGGAGAGTGAGGAACAGGATCGCCAAGTCATTTATCTCTTTGCCCTCCAATTAAACTGCAACCTGATTAATCCTGCATGTTACTATTGGCCAGGATGATACAATAAATCTACCTATCACACAATATTCAAGGACAGACCAATAGATGCAAATTCATGATAAACATAGAATTTCACTTGTGCCTATTTGAATTATTTATTAGCTTTATTTTATTTTCTCGTACACTAACATTTGTGATTTATAAAAATATTTCTACATATGTAGATTACAATTTTAAATATTTGTATTATGTGGCATCTTATCATTAAAACACTTCTACTTATTTGGATTATAATTAAGCATACTTGTGTTGCTATTGTTCTCATGGAGTAATTTCTAACTAATCAGCTATCTGTGTAAAATAGAATGAAATCCTATCTGGCCTTGTGTCATCATCACAATCATTGCTATATTTGAATCCTTTATTGCAGCAACCGTATCAATCCACCTCTTAGATGATCTTATTATTCATATGCCCCCTGCTTTATTAAGCATGGTGTTCTTCTTTAGGGACTAGTCCATGCTATCAACATTCCTGAACTACATGAGGTGAGATCTACCCCTCCTTGCCTCTGAGGACCATTTTGACATCTTCTGTGTTGGGTTGGATTGTGTGATAGGTTTGTTGTGCCAACCTGGCCAATAGGAATATGCAGGATTAATCAGGTCATACTTTGAATGAAGAACAAAGAGATAAATGGCTTGACAAGGATGGCCCCTCTCTCTTTTACTCCCTGCTGCGATCAGACCAGCATATGACTGCTTTAGCTAGTTCTCTGCCTCAACATGTGAGCTACACTATGTGTGGGACAGTCAGCCTGTAGAACATGTTGCTAGAGCTTGAGGTTCCTTCAAGACATGCTTCACCATGCTACTGGTATATACATCCCTTGAGTTTCAGGTTGGAGGATTGCGCATTACTTGAGTTTGCTAGCCCATCTGACATGCTTCATTAAATTCCTGAGCTTCTCACTTTTGGTGACCAACTCTGCTGTTTGCTGCCTATGGCCGGAGCGCCTGCATTGTTTTAGGGGAAAATCAGCTATCTGCTTCCTTGATCTTGGATTTAGCAGGCTTCATGAGTTAAAGAACTTCCAGTATATTAACCGTTTCATGGAAGTGAGTTCAACTGAGTCTTCTGTACTCCTATATTGACTAATTAGCTGCCATATTTCTTCATGCTATTTGTATCAACTTTATCTATCTTTAGGCCTGTCTCTATATCTATATGTCTCTATGATATATTTAAAATCATAGGTATCCTGGTTTTGTTTCTCTAGAGAACCTTGTTTAGCACAGGTTGACTTGAGAAACAAATCCAGAGACACTCATACATGTGTAAGAGATCACTTTATATCAAATAATAGTTGTATATTAAGAAACTATCCCAGCCCAATCCAGATCAAGTCATTAAGCCTGATATTAGCCTATATGTCTGATACTATTCTATAAATTCTCTAGAGACTCACACTGTCACTCTCAATGCCAAATACAGGAAGAGCACAGGTCGGTGGATGAAAAATATTGTGGATTCAATGGTATTAGAAGAATCTCCATACTGGTACAAGTCTCCCCATAGCTCCTCTTCTCAGCAGAGAGATAAAGTGGCACACCTCCAGGATCCAATGACCGTGGAAGGATGCCCAGGTGCTGGCTGCCATCTGCATGGCTCCATGTGACTTGTCAACAGGAATTTTAAATGAGAGAATGTGTGCCTCATCCTTCAAGAGGAAGAGAGGAAGCTCTCAGAATCCTCATGAGATGGCCACGTCCACAAGGAAGTATCATCAGACAGTGACCTGACTGACAGGCTACATTCTACCTCTTAACTCTTAGTACCCTAAAGTTGATAGGAAATTATGTATATACTACATCTTTCAACACAGTTTTGTTCATTTTTTTCTAGAAGATCATGCTATGTTCTATATTATTCTCTAGCACTATGAGTCTAAAGAATAACTTTTCAGAGTTTTTTTTGTGCATTGTTGAACAAGTCAAATCAGGTGAGCTTGGGTCCAAGTACTAAGGCACACCTTAATCCTTAAAGTAATAATTTTATTTTTAGAAAAACTAAAGAGGTCTCTTGCAACAGACAGTCCTATTACAACATTCATTTAGTTTATTGATCATTAATGCCAAGGGTTTTGATTATGGATCCAAGTAAAATGAAATTCATGACAATGTCATTTTTTATTCACTTATTATAAGTTTGCATCTTGGTCCAGTTCTTCATATTGAGGTGCTATACATTCTGAAACTTCTCTAATTCTTAGCAAGTGTGTCAAGTTATCTCTTCTTTTAACAAGCAAGTTTGTGTTAGTTGCAGAGTGAATGTCATTGACAAGCCTTCTTGAGGCTCTCTTCTTCATCATATAGTCCACTTTCTTTGGATGATTTGTCCAACACACAAAAGTGTCCTTCATTTGTTATGAGCTCCACAGTTATATGTCTTTACAATGAAATATAGGTAGAAATTGTTCAGGTATTCATTGTATTCAGAGAAGATCTATCTGATGTCAAGAATGATAGCTTTGTTCCATATCTCTGTTTTCAAACAAGTATCAAGTCACTCCTTGCAACTGTAAAAAAAAGGATGATGGCAATAAATATACAAATGTGCTTGACACAATGTGTGCATGTAAGAATTGTGATAAGAGTTGTACAAGTTCCCAATAAAATGATTTTCAAATGTGCTGGAAAAAAAGATATATTTTGATTTTTTTGTTCTCTAAAATTCTTACTTCAAAATCCCTATTCAGTTCATGTTAAATATGCATTGAGTCCGATGAAATTTATCATGTGGTCACAAATCTTGTACCAAACAGAAACTTTCCTTTATTTACTCTTTATCCTCACTGTGTAGAAAATGTTTCAGATCTGCTACTTACATGAACACATGCAATACACTTAAGTGGATCTTATAGCAAGTATAAATCTAAATTGAAAGTAGAGATCTATGGGTGTACTAAAAAAAACAAGGAATGGAGTAAATTTTTATGTCTCCTTTTATTATTATTTCTTGATCTTGTAGAATAATATTTAATATATAACATTTCTTAGTTAATATTAATTAAATTAATTATATGAACATGCATCCTTGGTTTATTTCATCTCCATCTCAGTTTGATTTGGAAAATAAGAATTCAAGTTATTTTCTCCCCCATTGTTCTCCCACCCCCTTCTTCAGTAAGTAAAATTTAGAGAAGACAATATGTTGATATATATCATAATTTTACTGTAAACATACAGGTAATACAGATTTGAAAATTCACCCTTTTGTCATATATGACTCAGGGAGATCAATGATAATAGCACCCATAATTCATGACAAAGGCATTACAATATTCTTTAACCTATCAACAGTCAATTTTATTTTGTTTTACAGTAACTACTACGGTGGATGACCATAGCAATAGGTGTCTCCAGGTAGTGGTGCATGTATACTCAGTAGGGTATTATAGTCTCAGTAATGGCAGAAGCTATACATTTAAAGTACATCAAAAGGGATAGTCTAGGGGCAACTTTAACAAAATTCTGGAACTTTCTTGCCTAATGGAAGACTAACAGAAGTTTCTCAGAGCTCTTGCAGTGCCAGAAGCAAGGTAGCATTCAGGACAAGGTTCCTCATCCGGAGAGCTGAGGACAGAGTCATGAAGGGCGCAATCAGGCAGAAAAAAATAATCAGAGCCAGAAACTGAAGCAATGCACAACCCAATCAAGCTTAGTCTCAAGAGGTGTTAAGAAACTACCTGCTGGACTAAAGTTAACCTTGCTCGGGAGAGCTGCTGCTGGATATGAACTGCCAACGTTGTGGGCCATAGTCCCACCCTCAACTACTACACCACCAGGGCTCAGCCCATTAAGGTTAACATTTTAGGAACTTATTTGATCAAAACAATGTATGCTTTGGGTAAACCTAAGTTTGTAAACCTGAACATCTGCAGTAGTTGAATCTTCCTTGACTGAGAAAGTCGAGAATGGATAATGTCTTTCATTTTCATGAATTATTTTACGTGTATATGGCAGGTATATTTCAGACAGAATTTAATTTTTACATTATCTCTCAAATCTTTGAACCTCTAAATACGTTCTCAAGTTCCCCAGCATATTTCAATCTTCATTCAGAATATTTTAATATCAAGGTTAGTTTCAACAAAATGGATTTCTAAGACTTTGACATGTTCTGAAAATTATATGTTCCCTGAAACCTGAATGATTGATTGCCTTTGGTATCAGAAGAGATTTCCCATACACCCTGACCTCACAGCCCCCATCCCACCCCCCACACACTTTGAGCCAATTGCAACAGACAAGTCCAAGTGATCAATATTCTGTAAGGGACACTGAAGTACAGTATCTCCCAAAGAACATTTTGTGTGACTTCTTGAGCAAGAGGGAAGTCGATGTTGGGGAAAGGTATTTTTTAGCTCTATCTAAAACATTCTCCGTGTGGCAGCATCTGAATGTGTTAAAACTCTTCTGCCATCAGAACTGCGTTCACATATGCTTGACTCAGCTTTCAGACACATTTGGCCAAGCATTTCCATAGTTGACGAATGTTGCTGTAACACAAGTTCCACAAGTAGATTGCTTTAACAAACAAATGTATTCTCTTGCAGATTAGCAGACTTGAAATCTAAATGCAAAGCACTGGCTGTAGAGAGATCTTTCTGTGTTGGATCTGGGGAAGATCCTGATCTTCTTTAAACATCTGTGGACTCGCCGGTCCTTAGAGATCTGTTTGTGTCCTATCATAAATCTTGGTCTGGATCTAGGAGGCTATTAGTACTGAGCCTAAATGACACGCTTCTCTCCTAGCTCACCTCTCCGCTAATAGTAATGTTCCTCTACCCCACTAGGTTCTTCTACCTTTATGTCTTACAAGATGGCCAGTGATGCAGAATACTGGCCCAAGGAAGTCAGTTTATATCAGAACAGGGTTGTAACCAGAGTAATGAGAACACCATGACAAATGAACTAGATTCAGGATTATCTATTATTACTTACATAAATTAGCAACATCAACATATATGGAGTCATATTTAATTTAATTAATTAAAGATTTCTTACTACTTAAATTAATATTTATGGAAGTTATCAGTAAAGAAATCAAAGGGCATAGTCATTGGGTAAATCTATTGCACAAGTCCTCTTTATAATGCTGAAATGCAAGGGTGTTGTTTTGAGACTTAAGGTGAGTCTGACTCAAGCGATAGAATTTTCAGTCACCTTATATACATATAAAATTTGACAATGAATATGGTAGAATAATGAAGAGTTGATGTGCTTGAATTATGGTGCTGGTGAAGAATATTGAAAATGGCATGGTCTACTTAAAGTATAACCAAATCCATCTTAGGAGAAGTACAGTAAGACTGTTGCTCAGAAACAAGAATGTGGAAATTTTATCTCTTGTACTTTGGACATTGTGTTAGTCTGCATAAATTAGAGAAAAAAACTATATATATATATATATATGTATATATATACACATATATAAGCTTTATATAAAGAGTAATTGTACATTAAGGAAACATCCCAGTCAAGATCAAGTTCATAAATCCAGTATTAGTCCATATGTCTGATATCAATTTATAAAGGCCTCCTCAGACTAACAAAACACATGCAATGACACCAAATGCAGGAAGATCACGGGGCAGTGAGTGGGAAGTCTTATGAATACAGTAGTATTGTAAGCATCTCTGCTCTGACAGGGTCTCCATGTAGTACCACCAGCTCAGGGCACTAGCCTAGCTCCATGTGTCTTGTGAGCTGTAATGTCTTCCAGGGAGTTTGTGTTCCACCTCCAATGGGCTATTTATCTCCTTAGCACAAATGAGGTCATCAAGCTTTAGCCTATTGATAGACTAGACTCTACTCCCTCATTGCTAATCCTCTTAGATTGACACCAGATCATTTCACTACCGCATACATGCTATTGGGAGAGACCAGTTCCTAGAAAAGGATATCATGTCTGGTAAAGTGGAAGGGCAGTGAAAAAGAGGAAGGCCTTTGACAAGATGGCTTTAGACCATGTCTATAGCAATGACCTCACACTTAAGAACAAGTGTGAAGATGGTGTAGGACAGGGAGGTGTTTCTCCCTGTTGTACACAGATACTATGAGTTAGAACCAACTCTGCACCTAATAACAGCAACAACTCTCTAATCCTTTTACCTGATGTGATCAGGGTTGATCACATCAACTTGCACTCAAATATGATATATGATTAGAGCATCATTGAGTTGTAGCACTGCATTGCTAAATAACTATTATACCTTGGAGAATCAAGGTCTATCCAGCTTGACACATATTTTAGGGGAAAACATTTTAATATCTGAAAAATATGATGTGCAAAATATCAGTTAGCAGCCAATTGAAAATTGTATTCTTGAATAGAGTACAATTGTAAACATTCAGGTGTATTCATTTGTTCTCTTTAGTTCAGACCTAAGAGTGGTCACTAGCAGGGTTAACTGGTACTGTGGTGACTCCTCTGATGTGCTCATTTTAACCACTTCCACTGTGGAATCTCCTCTCTATTTGTGTCCACCATTTCCCACCCAGAGCTGAAATAAGTCCACGGAACTCAGTGGCTTTGCAGGATCTTTATTCTGAGTGCCATTCTTTCACATTTAACTATTTTTTATATGTATGTGCCTCTGCACTCCTCCTGCTTCCCATTGACATAATTGTTAATATACATTTGCCCATTATTGCAGTCACTGTTTCAAGCCATCTAAGTGAGGGAATTCCCGCTTTATGCTGACTCATTATCAAACATGATCTTCTACTCCAAGGATTGACCTTGACAAATTACATGTCCAAAGTACTTGAGATGACATCTCAACCACCTCAGTTCTAAGGAGCCTCTTTTCAGAGATACATTGTATTCTTTCAGAGAATGATGTCTGCTCTTCTGATATATTTAGTATTCTTTGTCAGCCATAATTCAAGGGTAATAATGCATCTTTGGTCTGCTTGATATACTGTCCAGCTATCTCACGTGTTGAAAGTGTAATTAAAAATGCCCTAACTAGTTTGGATCAAGTGTACCTTAGTCCTCAGAGGGAAGTCCTTACTCTTTAATCCTGTACAGAGGTTTTCAATGTATCATTTAGTTTCTTGACTACTGCCTCCAGAACCAAATATTCAAGTAAAACTAAATCTCTAATAACTTCATGATTTGATTCTTTATCATGATGTTTGCTGCTTTGTTTCACCCATAAGAATTTTGTTTTCGGGCTGAGCCCCGGTGGCGTAGTGGTCGTGCGTGGGACTGCGGCCCACTGGGACAGAGGTTCAATTCCAGCAGTGGGGCTGGGCCTCCTACTCCCACCACCAGAGAGCAGTGATGCCCCCCCCCCCAAAAAAAAAAAGAATTTTGTTTTCTTTACATTGAGTTGTAATCCATTCTGGAGGCTGTAATCTTTGAACTTCATCAAATATATATCTTCCCAGCTTTAACTAAGTAGGTTTGTATAAAAGTAAATCACAGATGGTTAATGAGTTTGTCTAATATTGATGCCCTGTTTTTCTTCATAATTTGAAACTTCTCCGATTATTTAAGTATGATGAAAGATTTAAAGTTGGTGCACACCATTTAGAGATTATAAACCAATTAGGAACCGTGATTGTATGATGGTTACTCATTGGGTTGCTAAATACAAGGTTTGCAGTTCAAAACCACCAGCTGCTCCTTGGGAGAAAGACTGAACTTTCTACTTCCTTAAAGAGGTATAGTCTCAGAGACTCATAGAGGTAGATCTATACTGCCTCTGTGAGTCACCGTCAACTGTGACAGTGAGGTTGAGGTTTAAAGAGGCTTGGTAGGACATGGTTACTCACTGGGCAAGCAGAGCCAGGGGAAATGGCATGATTTAAAATCAGGAAAGGTGTGGTTCAGGATTGTGCCTTCTCACCATAGTCGCTCTTTTCAAGGCTATACACCGTTTATTATGGTCCACAGAGTCATGTCTTTGTATAGTCAATGAAACATGAGTACACATATTTCTGATATTCTGGGTTTTGATCCAAGGTCCATCTGGCATAAGCAATGATATCCCTTGTTCCATATCCTGTTCTGAATCCAGCCTGAACTTTTGATAATTTCCTGTCAATATGTCTTTGTATCCAGGTTGGATGATCTTAAGTAAAATTTTATTTGTGTGGGTTACCAATTTTATAGTTGAATCAATTAATCTTCTGTTTGGTCATCTTTGGAAAGGGCCCAAATGTGTCTATCTAGATAGTCTATCTAGATAGACTAAGTGTCTATCTTCCAAATTTCTTAGCCAGACCTGTGATTACCTCCAGTATTACTCTTGTATCTGAAATATTTCAATGGTTATTCCCTCAATTACTGGAGCTTTATTTTAGCATAATGCATGTAGTGCAGCATTAACTTCTTCCACCTGCACTACTGATTCTTGCTCATAATGATAACTTCTTTTTCCTCGTTCTCCATGGTTTATTTGAGCGCATACACGGGTCCAGCCCCTGTAGGCAGGCAGCCGTGCTGACTACGATATCACACTAAGAAAATAGCCCCTCAGAACCCATTCCAACTTCTCTGGTACTGTTCTGCAAGAAAGACAGAGGTGCCCTGGAACCAAAGTGGTCTGTCTAGGTGGGCTCTGGTGAGGACAGCTCCCCTTAGGCTCTGTCCTTAAAACCACCTCTTGATGCCAAGAGCCGCAGGGGCCAGGAAATGTAAAGGCACACTTCCAAGAGCAGACTCCTCGCCAGTCCCTGCAATGGCAAAGTGACCGAGTCCCCGTAGCTCAGGATCTGGTGGCGTTTCACTGCTCCTGGTGGCAAGCAAAGTCATCAACAGCATGCGGGACGTACTGGCCGGGCTTCCCTTCCTAGGCTTCCGTGCACAGTCGTGGGAAGGCTTGCTTCACACAGACCCACACATCCAGGGGCGAGCTCTGCGATCCACAGGGGCCAGGCGAGGTAGTTGCGGTGCTGGGGTCCCTGCTGGCCCCTCCATCGCCAGCGCCCTGGGCTGGGGGCTGCGATCCTCTGGAAATGTGAAGGCAGGGCCCCCACCATTCCAGGCAGAAATCAACACATGATGGCAAACACGGGACGAAGTTTCCCGAATACCTTTTCCCCCATAATAAAATAAGTTTAATGAAAACATAGTTTAAAGGAAGTATCAAAAGATGAGTGTAGGGCTGAGCCCCCGGTGGCGTAGTGGTTGTGCGCAGGACTGCGGCCCACTGGGACAGAGGTTCAATTCCAGCAGTGGGGCTGGGCCTCCTACTCCCACCACCGGAGAGCAGTGATGCCCCCCTCTCCCCCCCCCCCCAAAAAAAAGATGAGTGTAAAGTCAAAGCGGTAAACACTATCAAAGATTGAAGGTCCTTGTGAATAAGCATGCCCATGTTATCAGCTTCAGTAATGATTTATTGATGGGAACTTCAGTTCCCTGATTTCTGAGTCGGGGAGCTGCTTCCACTTGGGTCACTGTAGGTGTCCCTGAGCAAGAACTGGTAGGCCTTCTGGAAGTAATATGGGAACCTCCCGACAGAGTCCAGGAGGAGGCCAAAGAAGGGCAGGGAAGGCTTGATGGACCTGCACAGGAACTCAGGGTGGTACTGAACCCCAATGAAAAAGGGGTGGTCTTCCAGCTCCACAATCTCCATCCTCTCTCCTTCCACGTCCTGCACGACAAACTTTAGGTCTTGTTCTTTGTGGCAGTCATGTGTTATGTTAATTTTATGATTGAAATGTAGGGGTGGAGTCTAGCCTGTTAATCTGGCGGTAGCCATTGTGTAGCCAATGAGGCTTCTATGTGAGCATAGCTTTCTCCTGAGACTTCTGGGAAATCTCATGCTATTTCCCTCATGAAAATGAGAAGTTATTTTCTCCAGTTGTTGGGAATTAGTCTCAGTGATGATGAATAATGGACAAGACAAGATGGCAGCATCTAAGGAGCCAGAGAAGCCACACAGGTTGGCCCTTATGGAGCCAGACCTCTGAAGCTGGAGAGGCCACATGGAGATCCCTGCCAGCGATGATTTGCTTCTGCCACCACTGGATTCTGTTGATGAACCCTGAGCCCTGGAAGTGAGGAGCCATGGAGAGACTCCTGCCAGCGACGAGGATTCTGCCCCCACTGACCTGTGACTTTGTGAGTAGGAAGGAGACATTATAGACTGGTATCGGGCATGTGGTCTAATATTGGATTAATGACTTTGAACTGGACTGGGTTGGGATGCTTCCTCAGTGTTCCATCCCTTTTGTATATAAACCCTTTCCTTATATCCATATGCGTGTCTATGAAATGTGTTCCTCTAGTCTACCTGAACTAACACACTTTTCCAGGCACTTCTTCAAAACGGGATCGACCTCAAGCCGGTGCTAGTGTCACTCCTCCAGGAACTCCAGGTCCCCAATGAGCCTTCTCATGACCGAGTGCTTGGTCTGGAACAGGGTCCTCCTCTTGCCCAGCCACATGGTCCCACCCATCTGGCCCGGGTTGTGCTCTGATCTATAATCACAAGGTGACTGGTCTTGGGATCAAACTCTGTTGAATTGGCATCTTGCCACCCCAGCATGTTCCTGGAGAATTCAACCACTGCCAGCAGCATTCCTAAGCACACACCTGGTACAGGCTTTTTCTGTTTGGGAGCTCAGCTGATAGCGTGGATCTCCCCTGCCATCCCTCAGACACCAAACCCTTCAGGAACCAGCACTCAGTGCACGCTGCAGACCTTCTGTCGGGCTTCATGGTAGCAGATGGATTCTTCCTGACATGCTCAGTTCCAGGTCTGTGGAGTCTATGTACTTATCACCAGTTTGTGGTTGATGGCCAGCACTGAGTGCGCCAATGCCTTCTTGACAGAGGCATATGAGCAGGAGAACATGGTGTATTTGCCCAAAAGGACAATAGAGCAGGTCTCCAGCAAGTGGTCGTATCTGTCAGCCATCTCCTTCCACTTCATCAGCATCTTTGGGGTCTATCTCTCAATTGGGAGATCGAGTCTTTGGAGAAAATAAACTACCATCCCCTGCTCTTTTAGTAGCAATGGGACTCAGTAGATGGAGGAGACATCAAGCACACAGATGACCTGTTCAGGCTCAACGTGGCAGAACATGAATATTTTCTCCTTCACTGCTGTGTTGCACAGATTTGAGCACCTACACACAACCAGATCTGGGGAAAGCTAGAGTCCTCTAAGTTCTAGAACACTATTCTGAGTGGGTTTTGTCTTCTTTTCCCCTGACGAACTTGGCTGGGAGACTAGCGAGACGTAGATATTGCAGAAGTTCTCTCTTTTGACTTTGAACTGGAATTGCTGGAAGGCCTCAATGAAGGGCATGCTCTCTATATGGCCCACTGCCCTCACCCCCCCTCCCTGAGCTTGATAACACGGACTTGGGGTTCCAGGCCATCTTTATCTATAGGGATCAGTGCCTGTTTCATCTCCCATGCCTTGATTGCATTTGTGATGTGAGGGACCTCTTGAACTGTCTTCTCCAAGTAATCTCATTTGCATTCCTTGTTAATGATGTGGTGGTAGATCTTTCCAGTGGTCAGGGTCAAGCGGATGTCCAAGAACCGATCATAGTTACCCAGATCCAGATCTACTTCCCCACCATCATCCAGCACAAACACTTCCCCATGCTCAAGGAGAGAATGTCCCTGCATCAATGTTAATGTATGGGTCAATTTTAATGGGCGTGGCATGTAAACCACATGACTTCAGCATTGTGTCCACAGTGCTGGCAAGGATTCCTTTTCCAATTCCTGATAGAGCACCGCCAGTAACTAAGATGTACTTCATTTTAATTTCTGACTTGATACCGGTTTCAAATCAGGTGAAACTAAGCCAGATAGGTACAGAGCGAGCCCCTCACAGCCAGTGACCCAATTCAGCCACATGCGCCCAGTAGTCTTTCACGGAGGTGGGCTCCTTATGAGAACTCTTTTAAAGGTGGACCGTTGACTGTTTCTTTTTGGAACAGTGATGCTGTGCATTATATGTTCTCTTGATACTTCTTGTGTCATTCAATACTTTGCTCCTAAAACCTTTCTAAATTACAATTTGTGGTCTGAGGTTTCTTTCTTGAATTCTTTCAATTTCGGATATTCTGAGGCTGTTCTTCCCTCTTGTTTTTCTAACGCTGGCTTCTTGCACATTTCTTTGCAGTCTTTTGCTCTATCTTCCTGAACTTTCTTTGAAAACTTTCTATTCAGATCCTGGTCTTGACTGTTTCTCCCATTTGCTTTAGGCACCCTAACTTTCATAGGAAGTTTCAGAGTCTTTTGAGACATACCCTTTGATCTTTCCTTTCTTTCACATTTTTGAAATACCATTTGCCTTCTTCGTGAATGATGATCTTGATGTCCTCCCATAGCTCATCAGGTCTTCTGTCATTAGTTGTCTGTGCATCAGATATGTTCTTGAGATGTTACTGAAATTCAGGTGGGATAGAATCAAGGTCATCTTTGGGCTCTGGTGGACTTGTTTTAATTTTCATCACCTTTATCCTGGACTTACATTGGTGGGATATGGGGTCCCCAACACTCACATGGGTCCTCATGAGTAACTTTGTGATTGTGGAAATTGGTAAAGACAGATAGATAGAGGGCCATAGGCTTCCTTGTCCCTATGTCAGGACCAAAAGGGGTGAATGTATTTTCCAAAGGGTATATACAATGGGGCTTACAGATCTTTCAAAAGGTTACATTCCATACAGTGAACATATTACATATGTAATATCATAAGTGGGTAAAAAAGCAGTAAAGAGAGCTATTATCCTAACTTAGTACTAGTTTTAAGATGACCAGACATCCCACTGAAAATTTTTGTTGCTCCATATAGACCAAATTTTTAATCAAGAACCCCTCCTGGTCAGTGGTGTCCCACTTAAAATCTGGTCACTTTACCCTGAGCCCTCCCAAGGGGAGTAATGTATGACCTTTATCAACAAAAGATGTCAGAGGAGAGTTTGCTATTTTTTGTGGTGTGTTCACCTATAGAACTTGATTGCATTGTCTACAGATAACCTCCAGGCACAGGGAACAGCCAGATGCACAAATGATTCATCTTAAATATGAATTCTTTTATGATAGTTTCTTTATGGGGGGTTATTCGAGGGACCAGTCATGAAAATGTTTTTTTCCCACCTGAGTTGGCTTTCTAGATATGCAATTCTGAGCATGGAGGATTTAGTTGCATTATACTCTCATCCAGTCCTTCAGTTTACCACATTACAGATGAGCAACTGATGGTCTGTTCCACAGTTGGGCCCTGGTCTGATTTGAGCAGCTGATACTGAGCTTCTCAATCTGTGTTTTACCACAGATGTAGTCAATTTGATTTTTGTTTATTTCATCTGGGGATGTCTATGTGTTGTTGAAAAATACATTTGTTACGAACTAGCCTGTGGTTTTGTAAAATTCTGTCATGCAATTTCCTGCTTCACACTTTCATCACCTGATCCTGATGACTTTTGAAATCCCAGCTACATAGCTTCCAACATCATAACAACACACAGACCATCACAGTGTGACAAATGGACAAACAATTGGCAGGACTTCTTACATTTTTTTTTGTTAAGTTGAAGACATGTAAAATTGTAGGGGAGGTAATCAGTCTATCAATCAGGTCATAATCTGATGGTGCCTCCGTTGGTGTGTGATCTTCTCATAGAGAGGGCCTGGACAACCTCCCTCTTGCACTGTCTTCACTCTGCTCCTGAGGGCCACTTTGAGAACTTCTAGAGTCCTGCCATGTGTCCACTGACCTTGGATCTGCAAGTCTTTGTGATCATTATCTGTGATGTTCCCGCAGACTGTATCATTGCATATGAGCTTGTGAGTCTGAAGAAGGACCTATGGACTCATAAAGGCCTTATGGACTTGAGTTGAATTGAGCTGGGATGTTTTCTAGACATTACTTTTAATGTAAAACTGTATTGTACATATATAATTGTCTCTAGATTGATTCTCTACACAATCTGGCTTCACACTCTCTGCTTTCAGCCAAGATCCGTCTTATATCAGCAATATACCTCATTCCAAGTCCTCTTTTGAATTGACTTAAGTTCCTAACAGTTCCCTGTCAGGACAGTACTGTAAACATATCCTAATTCTCCTCTAATTATTCTAACAATTTACCTACATATAAAATCCACAGCCACTAAATCAATTCTGGCTCAGAGCTATCCTATAGCTATCCTATAGCTCCTATAGAACAGGATAAAAATACCCCTGTGCATTTCTAAGACTATATATCTTTATAGCAGAAGATGCCCTCTCCTTTCTTTCTGAGAGGAGTGGTTGGTTTTGAACAGCTCACCTTGTCGTTAGTCATCCAACATGTCACAACTACAGCACCAGGACTCCTAATGTGTCATGTTAATAACAAATCTGTCTTAGGAAGAGTACAACCTGGATCTACTCTGAAGTGAAGAACCCAGTTCTTCTCCATTGTCTGTTCTTAGCCTGAAACCTCTACTGAAATGTGTTCATGCTGGGTGATCCTGGTGGCTTCTGAAATACCAGTGACATAGTTTCCAACATCATAGCAATGTATTTGTTGCTGTGAGTGTGGATCCACTTGGTGGTCCATAACAACAGCCACCACCACAACTGATTCACCTTAAAGCTTGTGTTTGAAATCTACAGAGCATGTAGGTGAGGAGGGAAAGTAAAGTATGAAAAACAAGAACAAATTGGAAGGTACATGTACGATAAGGTACCAGCTTTCCTGTTTTTTAACAATTTAACAATGTCCCACAGCATTTTAAAATTAAAGTAAATATGTCACAATACTATTTTTACATTCTATGAAAATTTCTGTTGCTCCATAGACCAAATTTTTAATCAAGAACACACACACACACCCAGTCAATGGGTGTCCCACTTAAAATATGGTCACTTTAATGTAGGATGACCTTAAAACTCACAAGGATGGACTGAAACCTAAGGTAGTTCTGACTTCGGCTTTCATTACATGGATATCCTTCAGAAACTAAAGTCTTTCCTCTGAGAACTAAAACCACAAAGCTGGTCAAAGAGACTAAAGGTAAATATTGCACACTGATTCCCAAACTTCTTCGGCCTACTATTCCCTCCCCCACTTTAAGGAAAAAAAATATATAATCTGTACCCCAATGGCAATTACAAACATATGTACTATAGTCAACAATCCAGCATCAAGTTTAAATATGTGCTTTTGCAGCTGCCCAGACTTACTCCACCGCCTCCCATGTGTGGTCACCCACTATAGAAAACGCTGATCTAATGGAAGGTGGAGAAGTTCCTGGACATGACCTGACCCCAATAAGGTCCAGCACCATTATAAATAAGGTGTGTGAGTTGCAAAGTGTGTCACTTCACTTGACTCCTGCAAGTTTCATAGAAGAAACTTAAGAGTCACAGTGATGGGAAACATAGAGTTTGGGATTCCAGAAAATGAGGTTGTGTTTAGTCCAGTTGATGTCCTTCAAGGCCATTATCTCCTATTGGTTGTGATAGAGCTACAGATCAAATATGTGTTGAGTAAATGAGATTCTAGAGCTGACTGGCAGAGACACAAAATTGCATGAATGGATTTATGGGTTACTGCTCTCCTCCAAAGGTCATTTTTCTTCCAGTTTTCTTTTAAAACATCTTATCATTAACTTGCATCATATGCATTTTATTAGAATGATGTTAGATCATTACTAGAATCAACACAAGTGGAAATTAAAGATTAATAGGAGATTATTTCAACTTGGGAGTTACAGGTCTATCTAATTTTAATATTAATATCTAATCTTTGTCAAGAAAGTATGATGGGAAAAATAATGTACTTGGCATATAGATGGTATGATCTAATTAAAACAATTTTAAGACTTAGTATTTAATATTCTATTCTGTATATTGAAGTGGGAGATTATAGAGATGAATGATGAAATATTTCTTTTCTTCATTTCCTGTGATTCCATTTCCCTTAGGGAATATTCAGAAAAGATGCAGTATTTACTGTTTCAAAAACTAAAGGCAGGGCATTAAAAAATTCTGATACAGAAATTTAACCCTCTCTTAAATACTTCCATCATAGGAATATAAGGGATATATTTTAATACTTTTTTCTAATAAATAAGAATCCATGTTGTAAGACTACTGAGATAAGATTTAAGCTTGCTATCATCATTAAAAGAAAAAAATGTAATATATCTTCCCTGAGTAATGTTGTTTTTTAATATATATGATGAATTTCACAAACGCTGTAATGCTCTGAACTAACCCCAAAACAAAGGGTCAGATTCTTTGTTCTGAAGCACAGGACAGAGAATACGAAGAAAAAACAAAACAAAATAAAAGCAATTTGGTTAAAGTTTAAAGATCTGATTAGAAAGCCAACAAAGAATTCATAACCAGTTAATTGCATCATTAGTTACTTAAGCAGGATTGACTACAAGGCTCTATGGAACTATATAATTTTATATATTTTGTTTACTAAACTCAAATTCTATTCCCTCCATAGACAAAAGAAAATTTGCAAATAGGTGATTAGTTCCACCCACATAAATACATTTTGAATACAGTCTCTGATCCCTTGCATTTCCTATAGGTATATCGTTTCTGGGAATAGCTGAAAATGAAACCATCTTTTACAGTGATCTTTACTATGTAACCATTGAATGAAGGCTACATCTGGGGTATAGATTGCCTTGAAATCTTCTAATTTAGTCCATGTTCAAACATTCTCAGAGGAGAGTCAGGTCATTGTGAAATTAGTTGAACAAGCTGTTGATTCAAATATTACTGCTAGTGGCTCACACGGTCTGCCAAAAAATTAAGGCCAATGCTCATAAAGAAAATCCACTTCTCTGAATTTTCTGATTTGGCTGTGTTTTCTCCTTTAGGGTGAGAGAATGAGAGCTTATGAACACCTTGGATGTGCCAGGCACTGCTTGGTACTTTCTGGTGATATCTTCATTACATAAGCAAAAGATTGCTAAATGCATCATCACTGACTTCCAAGTGAACTTTTAGGTTTCATAAACAAAAGATGACTGCCCACGTTATTCTTCAAGGACAGTTATAGTGTACCAATGAGATGACCAACACAATTGCATCTAAAACTAAATTGCTGAGTATCTATCTTACACTGTACACTGGGAATGTGAAGCTAGATCGACTGGAATTCTTGTCTTCCTGTTCTGGAAGATGATGAAAAAAGACGTAGGCATGGGAGCAATGAGATACAACTAATTACAGAAGTGTTACTATAGACATGGGCAGAAGAGATTGGAAACACAGAAGGAAAACCCCAAAGTCATTTTGTACTTCATCTTGGAAGAGATAGGGAATTTTCTAGGACAAGAGAGAGCCTTCCACTAAATGTCAGTGGAATACAGACAATTTAGATGTTTGGGAAAACAGCTGATGGGTGATGAGGTAGGGGTACAGGTGAGAGTTAAGTGCGTGGCAAAGGTGGGGGGATGTTTTCAGAGTGACTGGGTGCTGCAAGAGATGATTATACTGAGCTGCTAACCCCAAATGTTGGCGATTCTATTCCACCCAGAAGCACATTGGAGGAAAGCTAGTAGTCTATGGACAGAATCAGTCTTCAAAAATCCTACAGTCACACTTCTATTTGGGCCTACATAGGGATCATGTAGGGATCATGTAGAGGCAAAATTGGCAAAATGGCAACTGATGGAATGAAAGTGGGGTCTAAATGGAAGGTATTGAAACTTGAATGGTAAATTGGATTGAGATTTAGAAAGATGTTCAATATTTAGCTACAGAATTTGGGCTTCATAATGGACACAAGAAACATTAGAAACTTAGAGCTTCTTAGCCTTGATTTTAGGAAATTAATGTCCTGACAGCAAAGTATCACACATTATGGGAAGCACCTTTCCTGTGTTATTTTATTAGGTGCTCCTAAAAACCTATGATAACGATATTGTCATCATTTCTAATTTTTTACAATGAAGAAAATGAGCCTGCAAAAGGTTAAGTATCTTGCCTTGCTCCTGAAAGACAAGTTCCAACACCAGGTCTGAAAAGCTATTAACCTTTGCAATATCAGTTCCTCTCCAAATTTCTAAAGTGGATTATCTTGTCAAGGGGTTCTTATGGCCAATAACAGAGGGTTAGATATGCTCTCAGTGCTAGATCTCTGTTCCAGTGGACTTCTATATGTCAGAGTAGGCTCAAGAAAAACAGTAGGTCATGGCAAATGGTACCTATCATCCAAACCAAACTCATCAGAAGATTGGATTGAATTACACAATGGGTGATTTTTAAAAGATCTGCTTAGCAACTGGAACTAAATCTGTAGTTTATTTCCAGGTTATTCCTCCATGTCTCCATACTTGAAGAAAGTCAGCAAGATATTTTATGGATAGAAGAGTATCTTCAGAGAAACAGAGAGGGGCTAGGCAAGGAAAAGCACCCTAGTGTTGCCTGTTGTTACCCAGGAGTCTAGGAATCAGGACAACATAATGCAGTATAAGAAGGTGAAAAGGAAGGGGCTGGGAGTCAGGAATTTTATTTTTTCCATTCTTGTTTACAGTTGGCTTTCGTGCAGTCATTAACAATTTCTGATCATTTATTTAATGATCCGCAAAATAGATGGGCCATTATTCCAACTGTGGACTTCTAGCATGCTTAATGTGAGAAGCCTCTCTATGAAATTGCTTGGTAAACTTTAGGTCCCATAGAAGCATTTGCTTTCATCATTATGATAACCCTTTGATTAAAATTCACTTTAAAACCATTGAAAAGGGGTTTGTGCACCACTTTGATTTGATGTTGAGATTAAACTACCTTATTTTTAAAAGATCAGAGATGGTCTTGAGAATGCCTACAAAGCACCACGCGCATCTATACATAGCATCAACATATGAAGATTGAGTACTTTTTTGAGGCTGTGCCAAGGCGCTGTCTGACAAAGCCATCCTTAGACTTCACAAGGCATCAACACTCCCTGTGAGGGCATAACAAAAGCTCTTTTGTGGCTCAGGAAAGTAGAATTAGAAATGGAAACAGCCAGAGATCTTCTTTTATGTGGAAGGGGGAGGGGGAGACTTGGGGAATACTAGAGTGAAGGAAATTCAAGGACAGTGACCATAATCTAATTAAGGTCTGTAATTACAGATTCAGTACACTTAATAAAGAAAAATATGCATGTTCATTTCAGCAAAGCCAACCTTTTAAGAGAGCTGAAAAGCTTAGGTAATTTATGACCGAGCAGAAAGCCACTATAATTTATTAAACTGAGTAAAGGATTTAAGAAATGCAAAATCATGTTAATGAGTTTTCTGAAAATCATTTCATTTATAAGGTCTTAGACCCAGGAAGACAAAATATATGCCAAACTAAATACCGAATAGAAAAAGCAAAGCAAAATATTTTCAAAAAGTAAACAAATGGTTTTCCAAGGTAGCTGTTGTTAGAAGCTGTGAAGTCATTTCCGACTCTAAAGCCATTTCCCTCAGAAAATCTATGTACCACAAAATAGAACATTGCCCTGCTCTCTTCTACCCTCACATTTTTTGAACATATACAACTAAGTTGATGGGTAAAAACAAGATGAGATGCTGTTTAAGAAAGGAGGAATACAAAACAAGAAGTTTTCTATGGGAACTCCAAGCCAAACATTGCCACACATTAATTATTTTGGCACCTAAGGCATATCCTTTTTCTTATTCGCTCCTTAATTTACCACATATAATAGAGAGGATTAGATAGTACCAGGTTGTTACAAAGTCCCTATATTTCATAAACAGCTTGCGTTTGGAAACTAAAGGTGGACTGTGGGAGCACACCAAATACTAAGAAAGAAAAGTGTCATGCTCTGCGTCCTTGGGATTGTTGTCATTTTCCTTACTGGTACGGACATAATTTCCAACTCTTCACCACCCCGTGGGTGCAGAGTGAAACTACTTCATAGCGTTTTTGATGGTTATAGCCTTTCAAAAGCAAATCACCAGGCATCCAAGAAAACCCTATGAAGCCAAAGCAGTCACATGTGGGACATCCATGAGCCAAAATTTCATCAAGGTGATGGGTTTGCATTCTGTTGTGTTTGTTCCACAGTTGTCCCCCTTTTATAATCCCCAGCAAAACTGGAGGACAGTTCTATCTGCCTATTAAAATTCATTGGAGGGAGAGTAGATAATTATCTACTGACTGCTGTTAGGGGAACCCGAAGAGGCTTTCTTCCCTCATACTCATCTCTCAGATACCAGAAATGCACTGAAGAAGGTCAGGTTTGGTGTATTTGTTTTTGGTTTAATTATCCTGCAATGAGAAAGCACTTTTCCCTTACATTGGCCTCTCTACTCCTAAAGGAGTTCCAGTTTTGCAAACTCACAGGAGCAAGTGTCCCCTGCCCCATAGGGAAGTGATAAATCTGCATGGACTGCATGACAGTGAATTTGGTCTTGCTTTTAAATGTTAGGGAAGCAGCAAAACCAAATGCACTCTATAGACTTGATTTTGATTCGGAGTGATATTTTAGGACAAGAAATAATTGACCCTGGAGGCCTGTGAGTTTGTAACCCTTTATTTAGCATTCCGTATGGGAGTAAGAAGCCTCATCTTTCTACCTGGGAGCACCTTCTGGTTTCGAACTTGAAGACCTTGTGGTGAGCAGACGAAGGCATAACCATGAGTCCAACAGGACTCCCTCAATGTTACATAGGTCAAGAGCAATTGTTAGATGAATGCACTGAGAGATAAAACTGAATGTTATCCATCCTTATAGACAGAGTAGTACTGCTCCCTTAGATTTCCAAGGCTATGAATCTTTAGCAAGCAGATGATTCTTTTTCTCTCAGATTGACTGTTGGATTCAAACCTGTGGGTCCTGGTGGATAGCAGTTTGTGTTAGTCTGGGTTGGCTATAGAAACAAATCCATAGACACTCAAGTGTATAAGAAAGAGCTTTATATACAAAAGTAGTTGAATATTGAAAAAGCATCCCAGCCCAGTCCAGATCACGTCTATAAGCTCAATATTAGCCATTATGTCCCATACCGATCTATAAAGTCCTCTTCAGACTCACAAAACACAGGTAGTGATGTGGAAGGCAGGAAGATCAAAGGCCAGTGGGTGGGAAGTCTTGTGGATCTGGCAGCATTATAAACATCTCCGCAAGTTCAGGACTCTTCATGTGGCTACAGCGGTCTGGTTCCATCAGACTCCGTGTATCTTCCCCACAGGGATATCTCTCTCCCAGGGAGTGAATAGAGTGAGTGTCTTCCACCCCTAAGAAGGAAATTTAGGAGTTCCCATAATTCCGAGGAAAAGGTCATCCCCACATAGGAGTTTTCTTGGCTGTATCTTGATTGACAGGCTAAACTCCATCCCTATCCCCTTAATCCTCAAACTGACAAACAATAATATAACTACCATACAGTCCAACAGTCAAATATGCCACCAGGAATCTACTTAAAGATAGGAACCACCCTTTCTGCATCATATATTCTTTATGCACTGGGCAGAAGAGAAGATGAGGCACTGAAGAGTGGAAAGGATGTTAAAAAAAAATCTGTGAATGAACCCACCAGAGGCAGTTCTATCAATCCCGCAGGGTCATTAGGAGATGGCATTGAGTGGATGACAGTGAATTGAGGGTGTATACAATCAGGAGTCAAACCCTAAATGCCTTGGTTGGAAGACACTGAAACAGTTGTGCAAGTTTTTCTTATCAAGAACAGTGGAGAAAGGGGAAGATGGTGGTCAGATAGGAAGCTCCTAGAGATCGGTGAGTGGGGGTGACTCAGGGAAGGGTGGTGCTCTCGAATTGGGTTTGTGACTCCCAGGAAAGCTCAGAGCCCTCCTTTGAACCCGGAGCAGGCACGACCTACACGCCCAAGCTCCCCATGTTCGCCCGCACAGATGCTGCCATTTCTTTGTGACGGCAGAATCCAGGGCACCCAGGGGCCTGCAGTGCATCAGTGCCCGTGTACAAATCGCTAACCAGTCCTCCCCACCCCAGGGTGCCCAGGGTCCCCACGGGATACTCGTCGCAGACCCGCACCTCCCCATCCCCACCCCCAGAGACTCGTGTGTACCCAGCAGAATGGCGGGCCAGCCTGTCCCCCACCCAGGAGGCCCGTGCCCAGATGCACCATAAGGGTATCACCATTGCCCAGGATAAGATCAACCCATCCCCTAAACCCAAGCCCTACCACCTAGGCCACACTTTCTAACAGGAGCGAAAGGAATGCCCGCACGGTCGCCATCGGCACTGCCCACAGACATTGCAGGTTCTGGGTGCATGCAACCCAGCAGAGAGATCCATGTTACATTATCGCCTAGGCAAACAGCCAGTCAATCCTCCCCACCACAGGGTGCAAGAGGATTTTTTCGCATCTTTCTGTGGCAAGAGCCCCTAGGCTGGAACAGATCACTCAACCCCCAACCAAGCCCCTAAACCCACTCTCCTGCACTCGGCCAACACGTTCCATCAGATCTGCATCAGTTGCAAACAGTTCCTGAGGAAAGCTATAAGACCAGCCTCCCAAAGAGAGACCCCAAGGCCACAAAATACCAAGGAAAATGCCACCTAATACGAATAAATCAAACAAAAACAGCTAGCTGCTTCCACAGTATCAAGAAAAGAGAAACTAAATCTGATGCAGGAAGACTAGCTGGACCTAACAGCAGTCATAGAAAATGTGGAGATTGATCAACCACAGAAAGAAATCTTCAAGATGTTACTAACACATGTGCAGCTCTTAAGCGATGCATTAAAGAAGAAAGAAGAATTGTTACAGGAGATAAAGGCCACACCAATTGGAAATCCAAGTACTAAGGAGTGAGCTAACAAGAACTAATTGTAAGCTCTCAGATTTTGCCCAGAGAATGGAGGAAGCAGAGAACAGGACAAGTGACCTAGAGGACTCTCAAGTAGAAATTAATAAATGGGAGAAAAAAATCTAACAAGTCTATGAGAGAAGCAGAAGAAAATATTAGAAGCCTGGCTGATACTATGAAAAGAAACAACATTAGAATTATCAGTCTGCCAGAGGATGAGGCATCAAGAAAACCAACATCCAAAATAGTGAGGGAATGCTTAGAGGAAAACTTCCCTAGCTAAATGAATAAAAACCAGATAACCATACAGGTGGCTGAAAGAACACCAGCTAGACTAAACCCCAAGAAGAAAACAACAAGACCTATAGTTGTTAAACTCTCCAACTATGAGGAAAAAGAGAAAATTATGAGAGCAGCTAGGGAAAAATGGGCAATCACATAAAAAGGCAAACAGATAAGAATATGCTCGGACCTATCAGTGGAAACTATGAAGAAGAGAAGAGAGTGGATCAGCACAATTTCCAAAAATTGCAGGAAAACCATGCAAACCCAAGAATACTCTAGCCAGCCAAATTATCTATCAAAATTGATGGAGAAGTAAGAGTCTTTCAAGACAAGGAAAATCTCAGAGAATATTCCTAAAGGAACCCAGCCCTACAAAATATCCTCACTGACCCACCGGGGGAAGAAGAACAACAACCACCTAACACAAACAAAACAAATCTACCCAGAGACTATCAAAGGGATAACAGCCCCCAAGACAAGTCTGGCTCAGAGATGGAAGAAAGACAAGAATGAACCACAAACAAACATTGACACAATCCATGGAAATAGAAAAACACCCAATATAAGAATGATAAAATGACAACACAGAGTGCACAGATAGATGTAATAACCCTAAATATCAATGGATGAATTCAGGGCTTAAGAGGCAGAGATTAGTAGACTTGTTTAGAAAACACACACCTTCCTTCTGCTGCCTAGAGGAGACACATCTTAAGATCACAGAAAAAAATATACTGAGAATCAAAGGCTAGATAAAAATATACCAGGCAAACAGCAATTCCAAAAAAGCAGGGGTAGCAATCCTAATCTCAGATAAAATTGACCTCAATGTGCAAACCATAAAAAGAGACAGAGGGACACTATATAATGCTTAAGGGAAGGGTAGACAATGATCCAATAAGCATTTAAATATATATTCCCCGAATGAGAGACCCACAGAATATGTAAACCAGACACTTCATATGATGAAAAAAGAAATTACAGCCTCAACAAAATAGTGGGTGACTTCAACACATCACTCTCTGAGAAGGACAGATCACAGGGAAAGAAACTCAACAAGGAGGCGAGAGATCTAAACACTACACTTAGACAATTTGATTTGGTAGATATCTACAGAGTTTTTCATCCAAATAAAAGACATTTCACATTCTTTTCATCCCCACATGGATCTTATTTGAAGATAGACCACATGCTGGGACATAAGGCAAATCTGCATAAATTTAAGCACATTGATATCATACAGAACTCACTCTCAGACCACTCTGCCATAAGGTTAGAAATCAACAAAAGAAAGGTGAGGAGAACTAGAGAAAACAATTGAAGAATGAATATTTCTCTATTGCAAAAGGAATGCGTACTGGCCCAGATCAGAGATGAATTTTAAAAATTTCTAGAAACCAATGAGAATGAAAGCACAACATACCAAAACCTATGGGACACAGCAAAGGCAGTCTTAAGAGGAAATTTCATAGCAATACAAGCACTCCTGAAAAAGGAAGAGTGTCTCATAACTGAAACATTGGCATAAAATTTACAACAACTAGAGCAGAGTCAACAAAATAATCCCACTAATAGAATAATAAAAGAAATAATAAAAATCAGAATTGAGATTCAGGAGAGGGAAAATAAGAAACAATGGAAAAAATTAACACTGCTAAAAGTTGGTTCTTTGAAAGAATTAACAAAATTGATAAACCATTGGCAAACTTAACCAAAGAAAGGAGAGATAAAATTTCAATAGCAAGAATAAGGGATGAAAGAGGGAATATCACAACTGATCCTAATGAAATCAAAAGAATAGTCACTCAGTACTACAAAGATCTATACGCCAATGAACTCAACAACTTGGAAGACATGGACAAATTCTTGGAAAAGCAATCTCTTCCTAGATTTTCTCCAATGGACGTCAAGAATCTTAACAGATCCATAACAATAGAAGAAATAGACAAGGTTATCAAGGGACTACCAACAAAAAAAATCACCTGGACCAGATGGCTACACAGGAGAATTCTACCAAGCATTCAGGGAAGAACTGACACCAACCCTACACAAGCTCTTCCAAAGCATAGAAAAAGATTGCAAACTCCCAAACTCCTTCCATGAAGCTAGTATAACACTGGTACCCAAACCAGGCAAGGATCCCACAAGAATTGAGAACTACAAACCAATATCCCTAATAAATATTGATGCAAAAATCCTTAATAAAATACTGGCCAACAGAATACAAAAGTATATAAAACAAATAATTCACCATGACCAAGTGGGGTTCATAACCAGAATACAGGGTTGATTCCACATACAAAAGACCATTAGTATCAGTCACCATATTGACAGGAAAAATTATAAGAATGACATGATTATATCCATTGATGCCGGAAAAGCATTCAACAATATTCAACACCAATTCCTGTTTAAGACACTCAAGAAGATGGGAATAGAAGGAAAATTCCTCAAGACAATACAAGCTATATATGAAAAACCAACAGCCAATGTGATAGTCAATGGAGAAAAGACAAACACAATCCCACTGAAAAGGGGGACCAGACAAGGATGTCCCTTGTCCCCACTTTTATTCAATATCATACTGGAGGTTTTAGCTAACAGCATAAGGCAAAGAAAAGACATAGAAGGTATTAACCTGGGAAAGAAAGAGGTGAAATTATCATTACTTGCAGATGATATGATTCTATATATGGAAAACCCCAAAAGGTCCACAAAGGGATTACTGGAAACAAGAGAAGAGTATGGCACAGTGGCAGGATACAAGATGAACAATCAGAAGTCGATTGGTCTGTACACACCAGATAAAAAAAGAGGTACCTTTCACAATAGCCAAGCACAAATTGAAATATCTAGGGATATACCTGACAAAAAGAATAAAAGATCTATATGAGGAAAATTGTAGAAAACTATTACAAGAAACCAAGAATGACTTCAAGAAATGGAAAATTATCCCATGCTCATGGATCAGAAGACTCAATGTAGTAAAGATGATATTTCTACCCAAGGCACTATATAAGGTTAATGCCAATACAAGTACCATCATCCTTCTTCAAAGAAATGGAAAAAATGATTACCAACTTCATCTGAAGAAGGAAGAAGCCCAAAATTAGTAGAGAACTCCTCAAGAAGAAGGGCATCATAGGAGGGCTTGCCTTACCTGGCTTTTGCACATACTATATAGCCACAGTGGTCAAAACAGCATGGTATTGGCATAATGACAGATACTCAGACCAATGGAAAAGAACTGAAAATCCAGAAATAAAAACACCAGCATACAGACAACTGATCTTTGATAAAGGCCCCAAAAGTATCAAATGGGAAACAGACACCCTTTTCAACAAGTGGTGCTGGAAAAAATGGATATCTACCTGTAGAAAAATTGAGCAAGACCCTTACCTCACTCCATGCATTAGAATAAATTCAAGGTGGATCACAGACTCGAAGTAAAACCCCAAACTATTAGGGCTATCAACAAGGGAATTGAGACCAACCTGAGAACACTAGCACAGGGATTACATAGGCTAATAAGAAATAGGGAAGGACATAAACATAAAGAAGGCTCAAATAGACAAACAGGATATACTGAAGATAAAACATCTGTGCACATCGAAAGATTTCACCAAGAGAGTGATAAGAGAGCAGACAGACGGGGAAAACATCTTTAGCAATGACAAATCAGATAAAGGCCTTATTAGTGAAATCTACAACACCCTGATAGCTTCCAACAAGAGCAAAACTAACTGCCCACTGAGGAGATGGGCAAAGAAGTTAAACAGAAGTTTCACAGAGGCAGAAATCAGAGGGGCCAATAAATATATGAGAAAATGTTCCCGAACATTAGGATAAGAGAAATGCAATTCAAAACAACAATAAGATACCACCTAACACTCTCAAGGATAGCCCAAGTCAAAAAGTCAGAAAGTAACAAATGCTGGGGAGGCTGTGGGGAGATAGAGTCGCTTATACACTGCTGGTGGACCTGCAGGTATCTACAGCCACTATGGAGATCAATTTGGACAAATCTAAAACAGATGGAAATTGAGCTACCATATGACCCAGCAATTCCCCTGCTGGGCATATACCCAGAAGAGACAAGCAACAATCCACGACCAGAGAACTGTGCCCTACTATTCATCGCAGCACAGTTCACAATCACAAGGAGTTGGAAGCAGTCCATATTCCCATCAACTGACGAAAGGATTAAAAAGCTGTGGTACATACATACAATGGAGTAGTATGCATCACTGAAAAGCAGTGATGAACGTATGAAGCACATCACCGCATGGGAAGAAC
>PVJH01000183.1:212867-226146 GCA_004026705.1 Nesogale talazaci
GGGCTACATATGGTAGTCAACAAGGGGGGGAAGGGGGGGGCAGATGGCAATGTGTAGAAAGGGAATGGGGCACTAAACCATCAAAGGGGAGCGTATTGTGTATATCTCCACAGGGAAAGAGGGACCAAACTTAAACCCGGAGACCCAGGATGTGAATGCAGCACGACAGCATGGAGTGGAGAACCAGTGGAGGAACCCGAGAACACAACCCCAACCCCAACTATAGGGGCAGCCACCTCTCTACCAGAGGAATTTGCCTGGGAGGTCAGCACTGAAGCTGAAGCTTAGAGAGTGAGATATGCCTGACCAGAGGACATGAGAACAAATGAAAACGGAGGAAGAGAGAATGACGTGCATCCTGGCCCACCAAGTCTTCAGGCAATGTTCCCACTCAGAACAGCTAATGCACAAAGAGGACTATATGGCCGGTCCCACTATGAAATACGGCTACCCTCACTGATCCAAGGCCTATCGGGGCCAGGATAAAGAAATGGGGTCTAGATTATACCCTGTTGGACACAACCACACCAATGCAAAGCACTAAGAGTGTGCAACAGAGCGTGGAGTTCTAGATGGAGTGCCAAAGATATATTTTGGGGCCAGGGTATAGCACCCCATCCCACTCAACCAGGGGACACTCCAGTAGGTCAACTACAGACCTTGAACTTTATACAGATTTTTATATTGTTATTATTTTTATTATTCTTTTACATATATGTATAGCACATTGAGGGGTTTTCTTGCTGTTGTTATCATTGTTTTATTTGCTTTGGTTGCTTCATTTTAAGAGGCCTTTTTTTGTAGATAGACCTCTGCAGGTCTATTTAGACTAGATAGACTGGACAGTCTGGAGGCAAAAACAATAGGATTGATCATTCCGGGGTAGGGGACATGGGAGAGGGAGAGGAGGGGGAAAGGAGGTGATATCGACCAGCTCAGGAAAAAGGGAATAACAATTGATACAAAATCAGTGACAAGGTGCGTGAGAGAAGTCTGAGAGGAATTGATTAAGACGAATGTAACAGAGAGAAAATACTGAAATCCAAATGGACGTTGAACATGATAGTGGGACAGGAGGGAAGAAAATGGAAATAGAGGGAGGAACTGGGGGATAATGGGCATTTATAGAGATTCAAATACAGGCATGTACATAGGTGCATATATTCATAAGTGAGGATGGGAAAATAGATCCTACTACTAACTTATAGGGTTAGTCGTAGGACAGCAGATGAGCATTAGACCTCTACTCAAGTACTTCCTCAGTTCAAGAACACTTTGATCTATTAAATTGGCATTCCAAGATGCTCATCTTTCCTACACGATCACTGAAGACAAATGTGTGCATAAGCAAAGGTGGTGAAGAAAGCTGATGGTGTCCAGCTATCAAAAGAGGTAGCATCTGGGATCTTAAGGGCTTGAAAGTAAACAAGCATCCATCTAGCTCAGAAGCACACCAGCTTGTGGGATCACGAGGTGTCAAAGGGATTAGATATCAGGCATCAAGAACTAAAAAGCATAACATTGCATGCTCACTTTCCTGATAGGATCGCTGAAGACAAATGTGTGCATAAACTAATGTGGTGAAGAAAGTGGATGGTGTCCGACTATCAATAGATATAGCATCTGGGGTCATCAAGACTTGAGTAAGCAAGCGGCCATTCAGCTCAGAAGCAACAAAGCCCAGGTGGAAGAAGCACACCAGCCTGTGTGATCACGAGGTGGTCAAGGGATCCAGTGTCAGGCATCAAAAAACTAAAATTGTATCATTATTGATGAGGGGGATACAGATTGGGGACCCAAAACCAATCAATAGGTGAAGCGACATGCTTTTGCAGAGGGGTTGCAAGGAGGAGATGAACCAGTTAAGATATAGGGTAGTAGCAATGAAATATGCTCTTGTTCTCAAATGCTGCCTCCCACCCACTTTCATGAGCCGAATTCTACCACATAAATCCAGATAGACAAGGAGATGTATGGTGATGTTGGAAACATGGGGATTTTAGGGTAGATGATCCCTGAAGACTAGTGATAGGAGTGGTAATACCAGGAGGGTGGCGGGAAGGTGGAATAGAAAGGGAGAGCCAATTTCAGGGATCTACACATAGCCTCCTCTCTGGGACACGGACAACAGGGAAGTGAGTGTTGGGACACATTGGACAGTGTACAGTATGAAAATAATAACAATTTGTAATTACTAAGGGTTCATGGGGGCAGGGTGAAGGAAGGGAAATGTAGGGAGCCGATACTGGGAGTCTGGATGGAGGGAGGATGTTTTGAGAGTGATGATAGCAATAAGTATGTAAATGTGGCCTGCATACAATTGATGTATGTGTGGATTGTGAGGGGAGTTGTATGAGCCCCCAATAAAATGATCCATTAAAAAAAGGAGGGAGGGAGATAGAGAAGCTTATACAAAGGGCTCAACTGGAAAATATTTCAAAATGAAAATGGTAATATGTGTACAAATATGCTTGATGCAAATGATGTATTGAATGTTATACAAGCTATAGGAGACCCCAAGAAAATAATTGGAAAAAAAAGAATAGTGGACATTTGCTGGTTATGATCCCCTTCCTGTTTCTGTAGCTGTGCCTACAATTGACATAAGCTGATCTGCTACCACACATCCTTTTATGATAGTTTCTTATGGCTTGTTTAAGTAGCCATGGCAGATCCTTGAATGCTATAATGGCCATGCAGTGATGGCATCCCTCATCTGGAACATGTGTCCTTGTTGTCTTTTTCACTTTTTCTTGGGTTTGTCCTATTTAAGACTTGATAAACGTGAGTTTATAAGTTAAAATTGAATTTGAAGTCTGTTATCTCTCACAAAACTAGAGCTAACCAATGAAGAAATGGCTGGAATTTGGGCGAATTCTACCCACAAAGCCAGGTTGGGCCAGTGGGTCTAATTTCAAAATTTGAACTAGGAAACTTCAAAATTTGAATTGAATTTCTTGAATTAAGAAATGTGTTGAAAGGGAAAGAGAGATAAAAGGAGAGGATGGGAGGAATGAAAAAGAGAAGAAGAAATGGGAAGAGGAAAGGCAAATACAAGAAACACATGTTGATTTACATACCATCAAGAGACAAAATATTGTTGTTGCTATTACTAGCTTTCAAGATATATGAAAATAAAGCAAAAACTTTATCAAAGATTATTGCTTTCTTGGTGCTCCAGTTAGGAAGACCAATGGAAGGAAAACAGTTGTTTCTGTGGTTTTGAGAAAGGCCTGCTGGAGCTGGATTTGAATCAACAATATCCAAAGGACCTGAAGGGAAAGCAAGCCTCACCAAATGAAAAGATCTATGATTATTCATGCTTCACTCCAGAAGTGGTTATTAGGTGTGGTTTTTAAAGTATCAAACTACCTTTAGTTGGAAACCAGCTTTTATCTGGAAACCTGAAACAGAGCAAATTAGTTCTTTTCCCAAAGCACATACATAAAACCCAGCTGGTGTGTCCTCCTTTGTTTGTTAGGAGACCGAGGACATAGGTTATAGACAGCTTTTTATTTTCCTCATTTCTGGACACTATTTCTTGATTGGCAGCCAGAACAATAAAGAAGGTCATCAAGTAGAATCATACCCTATTTCTACCATTCTCTACACCTATCAAACTCCAACATGTCTACAGCAGTACATTCATGAACAAATTGAAAAAGTAACCAGTGTGTCTATTAGAGACAAGTCGATGTTGTCTCAGAATATGGTCATTGTGCAGGTGAGTTAAATGACTCCAACTTTTGAAGCAACTGAAAGCAATTTCTGATTCTGCGATTTATTAGCTGTTGATCTCAGTCAGGGAAATTGAGTGGTTTTACTCTCAGTTCTTGGCCATCAGGTGGATACAATACTAGTGTAATTATAGGCTTGTCTTGAGAGAAAGACCATGCAGTTTAGTGGTACCTAATAAGCTACTAGAAAATGTTATCTGTGACGACTACAGGTAGCCTACATCTTTCCACCTGGTACTGTAAAAGTAGACTTGTTCTCACATGTGTTGACTACTTCTCCTTGGGATGTGATGGTGGTGATTTTTGTCTACTATATGTCGATTTTCTGAAGAGTAAACCATAACATTAACATCTGCGAGTGAGCACCTAAGAATGACATTAAAAAAGAACGCTAACATAAAACACAATACTACAATATTATACATGAGCATGTTTATAAAAATAGACATATGCTCCCACCTTCAAAGAAATAAAAATAGAAGGTAGTGAATTTCGCTTGTGGTTGAGTGGTTATTTGTGCCATTCCTTGTCATTAAATCAAGTCAAACTCATAGTGACACATAGACATTTCCCTATGTGCTAGAGTAGCGATATGCTGCTCCTCGGGGTTTTCAAGGCTGACTCTTCAGAAATTAGATGACATGGCTTTTCTTTTTCTACATCTCTTGATGGACTTGAATCTCTGATCTTTTTTTCAGTTAAAAGTACTGAAAACATTGACCATTCATGTCCTTCAGAGACTTACTACTCTATTATTAGGGTAATTTTTAAAAAAGAGAGTCCCCAATCTTAAGGGATTCCCTATCATGTTTCATTGGAATCAATGAGTTTCTTCTCACTCTGTTTACCTGGTCATAGGTAAAGCACTGTGTGGGAAAGAGAAGAGATGCAAACTGTGTTCTCTACCACTAATGTGCTAAGAGGAGCCCTGGTGGTGCCTTGTACGGTTCCCCACAAGATCAAGGGTTTGAAACTATTAGCCGTTCTGTGGGGGAAAGATAAGGCTTTCTATTCCTCTAAAGAGGTACAATCTCAGAAACCCACAGAGGCTATTCTACCCTGTCCTATAGGGTTCTGTGAGTTGGAACCGGCTCAATAGTAGAGAGCAAGCTGAGTTTAGCTGGTGAAATTACGGTGAATGCTTCCAAAATTCCTTAGGAAAAGGAAATGGAGGCCTAGATAGAAATTAAACAAAGCAAAGGGGGTCTGAGTGACCAAAGAGTATAGTTGACTCTAACATGATCTAGGTAACATGTGGGCTCTGAGAATCTCCTAGTGGTTCTCAATCTTTCTAAAGCCATGACCCTTTAATGCAGTTCCTCATGTGGAGGTGCCTCCCCCCCCCCCCCCGCCCCGACTAAAAAATTATTCTTGTTGCTATTTCATTACTGTAATTTTGGCTACTGTTATGAATCAGGCAACCGCTCTGAAAGGGTCGTTTGACCCCCGAAGGGGTGGTGACCCATAGGTTGAGAACAGCTGTCCAAGACCTTCTGGGAAAGAGGATAAAGCGCCAATAGGACACAAGCCAGACCAGCATACTTTGGCTCAGTGAGCAGTGGACTTTTGTCTTCTGCTTCAGCACACAAGTGCTGCATAACCATGATTCTCAAAGCTGCAAAAACTGACCCAGAGAGCTGCATTAGCCACTAATGCAGTTGTCGAGGACTGAACTGCTAACTAAAGGGTCAGCTACTGGGATCCAGAAGTCACTCTGTGGGAGAAAGGTGCAACAATCTGCTTATGTAGATATGGCAGCATTATAGCCTTGGCAACACAGTCAGACCATTCTAGTCTGTTCTGGCGGGTCACTATGCATCTGGATCGACAGGGCAGCAATAACGATATGAAGCACAACCCAGGAGATCAATTTGTCTTTATTGTCTTTTCCAGAGGGATGCATCTGCCTTGTGATCAAGCATAGGAAAAGTAAAGGTTTATTTCTCAGATGTTTGCAGACTTTGTTCCTATTCACAGTTGGTTTGCACTGCAGTTCCAAGTACATGTGAAAGTTGTCTGTGAGCAGAAAGTATCCTGCCTAAAATGTTTGTGTTAATATTCATAAGATGCAGACTCGGCGTCAGACCTAGCTTGTAAGGTTAAATAAAGGTAAGCACTTCAGTTTCCATACATACCAGAGATGCCACTGCAGGGTTTCATGACTCTCTGGAAAGGGAATTGGCCCACGAAGCAATCACTGAACTGTAATTTAGGTATAAAATTTGTGCATTCCACACCCCTTACTCCCCCCTATAAACAATCAGAGGAGATCATAAGCACAGTTAATGACATATTATATGCAAGTCTTGTGTTTTCTAAAGGACATTTCTCAAGGCAGCTGTTCAAAGTGAACTAGGAATTTTCCATCAGAAATCGCTTCATTCTTCATAATGCATGCATTCCTTTTTAATTTTTTTCTCCTCGTTTCACCCTGTTGGTACATACTACAAACTGCATTCAATGAGAAATGCTGCTGTTTCTACCAAGCTTGGACTTCATTCTCTGAAATGCAGGGTAATCCTAGGAGGCTAGTAAGAGATCTTCTGATGGAATGCATTTGATCTACACTATAGCCCGACCAAAACACATTCCACGGCCAGACTTCAGGAGCAATGCCAGGGCCTGCTCTGCATCAAAGCAGACCAGAATGCACTGCCTCAAGCCCCTCCCACTTACTCCAGGAAGGATAAATTATGATTCTCAACCGTGGGTGGGAGCCAGGGTTTGCCAATTGTGTATCTCTCCTCCTAGGCAAGAGTCAGAGTTGAAGGGGAAGAATAATAGTGAATGTGACATACTTTAAACATCCAGGAGATTTTACAACACTCTCAGGGAGAGATTTCCAAGTTGATTTCAGTACATGAATATGTGACCAGCTTGGAAGAGGTCTTGGATACTTGCTTTATCTGTGATATTCACAGTAATGTTTTTCAAAACTTAAGGTGTTTTCATTTACTTCATTTTCCCTTTTGTATTGATTCACTGTATGTCACAGGAAGCACTCAGTCACTTTTACTCTCTTTATGAAAAACTTGAATTTACTTGATGTAAAACCAAAAATAAGTCCAAGAATAGGAAAAAAAGTAAATCTGTAAAACTAGTTTTTGAGTTATTCCAATCATGAGGCAAATAATTGGTATATTGACAAGGAGGGGCAGAGAGGAGGGAAAATACTTTCATGTAGAAAATACATTTTGTGCTAAGTCAATACTGATAACATTTCTTGTTATGTCAATGAAATCATTGGCTTAGATATATGGATCAAGATTGACACATTCCCATTTAGGCAAAGTTCTTTAACTGTTCCTTAGTTTATCATTGTACTGAGAGTAATTTGCACATACATTCTCATAATAATGAATTGTTATGAGATAAATATGTTAATAAACATAAACTATAGAGGAAACCCTCAATAAATATAACTATTTTCATTAATCCTCTTTAGAATTTTAGAAAGCTAAGATAACATGTGCAAGACTAAGTTGTATTTGACCCAAGTCACTGTCTTTTCAATCATTTCAGAGGCCTTTGAAAATTGAGCCATTGAAAGGAAGTCACAAGATGAAATGATGCATTAAAATTATAGTATTGATGAGGAATATTAAATAAATTGTGGACTGTCAAAGAATAAAAAAGGAAAGAAAAAATTTCAACTAGCACTCTTCTTGAAAGCAAGAATGACAAAATGTGGACTAGCTTATTTGGTGTTATCATCAATAAAGTCAAGTGCTTTAGAGAATTATTTGCTACCCCATTGGATCAGTGTAAAACCAGGGGAAATTCTAACTGAGATGGATTGACACAAAAACCAAGCAATATCTTCAAGCATATCAAAAATTATGAAGATGGCACCAAGCTAGGAAATGTTTCCTTCTGTTGTACAACAAGGCCATCATGAGTGAAAGTCAACTCATCCGTACGACCAACAACATATTGCTCATTGCAGTCAATTCTCTACAAAATGAAAAATTTAACATACATCACATTTAAATTTTTCTCCTTAAATGTCATCTCTATGCATGGTGCTAAAATATGTATATTTCTTGTGAAGTTAGTTTACCAGGCTGGGGTATGCCTTCTGATTTTCCATTACATTCATCCTCTTCCTCTATTAAGCATGAGGGTATTATATGTTTTACTGTTTATATGAATAATACCCTCCTTGTTTGGGTTATGATTTTAGAGTTTGGATTTCTCCCTCTAGATTCACATTAACTTCTTCATTTGAATTAAAATGGAACATTAACTTTCTACAATGTTTTGGGCATTTTATCACTTTTAACTAGGGACAAATATATACTCCAAATTACTTATTCTTGATTTAAAACTATAGACCCTTAAGCTCTTCGACTATGGAGTTCTGCTGTTTGTATTAACAAATGATCATGTGATTCTAATATATATTCATTCATAAGTTATACATATGCTACTCTTCTAATATATGCATTATGAAAAATACGTGAAATCAGAAGGTACTAACAAATGAAACAAAATGAAGATGAATATAGTTTAGTATTTTCTTGCCATAACCCAGTGCACATCGTACTTACCCATTTAATCATAGCTATGGAGACTAATTCACCCCAGAGACCTCTTAAAAGATAACTGTGCTTTCCCATTCAACCCAATAATCTTTCTAGATATAAAATTACTCTATCCAATGAGGTGTTAAGTAGTAAAGATGTCACTTTGAGGGCTGTGGTAGTTACATAACTGGTGTCAATTGGAGACTTGAGAGGATAAAGAGTGGAGGGGTGAAGTCTAGTCTGGCAATCAGGTTATAGTCAATGAGGTCTCTATGTAGGTATGACTTCCTGAGAATTCTGGGAACTCTGCCATTTCCTCCTTGGAGGCTGAAGACACAGTCCCTTTCTGCTTACACCCTAAGAGATGCTCTACTGACAAGATACATGGCACTACATCCTGTGAGCTGAAGAAGTCACATGGACCTTCCCCGATGCAATCAGACCTCTGGAGCCAGAGAAGCCATGTAGAGACTCCCGCTAGTGCTGAAAGGCTTACAATATCACTGAGTCCACAATAGTGCCCACCCCCTGGCCTGTGATCTGCTGGAATTCAGCATCACTGCATGTGTTTTGTGAGTCTGAAGAGAATTTTATAGATTGATATCAGACATATGGGATAAATTTGGACTTACGGACTTCATCTGGCCTGGGATAGGATTTTTTCTCAATATTCAATTGTTCTTGCATATCAACCTGTTTCTCATACACATGAGTGTCTAAGAATTTATTTCTCTAGTCTACCTGGACTAACACGAGGACAAAGATGATTCTGACCTAAGGCTGTTTAATATGAATGTGAAAACTGAACATGAATACTGAAGACCTAAAAGGAACTGATACATTCAATTATGATGTTTGTGAACAATATTGAAAATACTAAGTATCACAAACTGCCAGAGAGTGAAAGAAAACCTTGTTTTGGAGAAAAAATACAGTAATAATGGTTCTTACAAGTGAGCAAAGAGAGACTCCACCTGGCACAATGTGCACTCTTATCAGGAGAGACCAGTCATCAAAAGGGCATAATGCTTGGTAATGTAGATTGGGAGAAAAAGGGATGACCTTAGGACAGATGGACTGACACAGTGGAGCAACTGTGGGATCAAACATAAAACAATCGGGAAGACAGTAAAGATGCAGCAGTTTTGTGTTGTACTTAGTGTCACTATGTACCGGAACAGACTAAGTAGTGCCTAACTACAGAATAAACACGTAATAACAACTTACGTTTCTTAGTGCTCAGGCTATAAAAGATAGCATCAGAATATGGTAGTCAAAATGACTTTGATCATTTCAATGATCAATATATGCTAAAACAGATAAGTTACAATTTAGAGGATTTTTGGTAATTTTAAACAGTTTTACACATATACAATTCAATTCTCAATCATAATATTAAAAGTTGCACAACCCTCTCTTCACAATCAATTTTAGAACATTTACTTCTTTCTTGTACTCATTGTTATCAGCTCCCCAATCTACCCCCAACTTCCACCACCACACCCCCCAAGAAACCATCAGTGAAGTCAGTCTCTATCGCTCTACCCATCCTACATTTCCTATACAG
This sequence comes from Nesogale talazaci, assembly GCA_004026705.1. Classification (NCBI taxonomy): domain Eukaryota; kingdom Metazoa; phylum Chordata; class Mammalia; order Afrosoricida; family Tenrecidae; genus Nesogale; species Nesogale talazaci. The sequence continues at coordinate 222,698 of PVJH01000183.1, forward strand.
AAATCTATAGAGCCTGAGCCCCGGTGGCGTACTGGTTGTGCACAGGACTGCGGCCCACTGGGATGGAGGTTCGATTCCAGCTCCACGGAGCAAAGGCTGGGCCTCCTACTCCCACCACCTGAGGGCAGTGATGCCAAAAAAAAAAAAAGAAATATATAGAAAATAAAATCTGAAATAAAACAACAACACTGCATGATAGTAAGCCCACTCATATTTTATGCTACTGTAAAGTATACCCAAATCCTCACAATTGGATCAAGAGGTAGTATCATTTTCAAATGGAGCAAAGATTGAAGTTGTGATGAATTTGGTCTTGCTTGGATTCACAATCAATTCTCCTGGAAGCAGCAATCAAGAGTTTAAAAAAAAAAAAAAACGTGGCATTAGGTAAAACTGCTCCATGAGACCTGTTTAGAATATTGAAAGCACGGATGTAACTTTGAGGCTTAATGTGTGTTTGACTCAAGAGAAAGTATTCTCCATTGCCTTCTATGCCTCTTGCTCTCACATCTCTGGCTATCAGTTGAAATTCCATTCTTGAAAACATCTCTTAAAATCTTGTTTAAATGGCTGGCAGCACCTCCCTTATTTTGTTTCTTTACCTCCTCCTCTACATCATCAAATTTCTGTGCCTTCCTGTCCCTCTGCACTTGCAGAAATAAAAGGAAGTCCCACAGAATGAGGTCAGGTGAGTAAGGTGTAGGAAGCAAGAGAGGCATGTGTTTTGGCCCAAAACTGGCCCAATACTGAGATGCTTTTGTGAGCAGGTACACTGTCATGATGAAGTAGGTACACTGTCTGCCATGAATCAGGTTTTGTATGTCACACACCTCCACACTATCTTTTCAGAACCTCTAAATACAAAATTTAACTAGCAATCTGACCTGCTGGAACAAAATCCAAATGTACTATCCCCCTCATATTAAAAAAAATCATCATCTTGATCTTTGATTTCACTCAACAGCTTTTTTTTTGAGTGAGGTGACAATGGTGTCTTGTATAAGCCTGATTGATATTTACTTTCGGGGTTATAAGAAATGCACCATGTCTGGTCACTGGTAATAACCTTGGAAAAGAAATCTGGGTCACTTCAGAGCTGTTCTTTTATGTTTCCAGTAGACTCTTTTTTGCTAGTGAGTAAGATTCTGAGGCACTCATTTTCAGTGACCTGTCTCATCTCCAAATCTTCCACTAAATTTTAATGAACCTAGCTCTAAGATCTTCCCAATAAGTAGCCCCTCTCTTCAATACTCCATCGTCACTCTTCAGGTGTAAATGCATGAATTTTGTCAAAATTTCATCTGTTTGAAAAGTTGATGGATGTCCAGAATGAGGATTGTCATCTATTGATATTTCACCTTTTTTGAAATGAGAAAACCACTGGTGTACTTGAGGTTTTTCCCAGGGTACTGTGTTTGTAAGCTGTGTTCAAAATCCCAACAATTGCTATGGCATCTTTCCTGAGCAGGAAACAAAATTTCACAGGCATACACTATTCTCTTAAGGTTTGAGCAAAACTGATTTTATGAAAAAAATTCACTGTGACCACAGAGAACCTTCCCAGGCCATGCCACTGGGTGCACTAACTTAGAGAAAGTTGCTAGGTGCTTTCCTTGTGGAAAAAATGCATGCTACAAAAATTCTGTCCAGAGGAGCTTTTTCTGATTTGAGGGGGGGAATAAGCCCTTGTCTTGTCTTAGAAGAGACCAATCCCTGAAGAAGGACATCATGCTTGCTAAAGTGGAAGAGAAGCTAAAGAAAAGAAGATCCTCAATGCAGTGGATTGACAAAATTCATAGCTGTAACAATGGATTCCAGCATAGAAACAATTGTGAGAATGGGCCAGGACCATGCAGTGTTTTATACCTGACGATGTGATTATATCACCACCACCACCAATAGCAACAAAGCACAATAACCTTCACAATGACCCTGGAGAACAATATTCTGTATTACTAAGTTGAAGACTGTGAGTTGTTTAGTGACTTACTCTAGATGTTTTTTTTTCTTTTTTTTGCCATAAAATCCATGTTTCTTGAGTCCTAGTTGATTACAAGTCTACTTACTAAGTTTTCCGCAAAACACATTGATGGCATTCGACAACATTTCACCACAGTAGGGACTATGTGGGAAAGGGGAGTCAGGATACCTAAAAGGAATAGTCTGCTTTGAGAGAGTTTAGTGCCAGTTGCACACTTACCCCCAGTAACTGATTTTTCCTGCTGAAACTCAGAAAGTGCAGTTTTGTGCCATGGAAAGTGTATGCCTCTAGCCCAGCAATATCAATGGTCAAAAATTAATATTGCTTTTTCTCCAACAATTGACCCAGTGGCTAGCCATATAGATTCTCAGAAAAATGACCAAATGAGTAAGAGCCTCCTATAGTGAAACATGCAGAATCTGAAACAATGGCTTCAGACACAACAATGACTGTAAGGATGGCACAGGACCAATAACTTTTTTTTGTGCTGTAGTGCATAGCATTGCTATGAGTCTGAACCAACTCGAAAGCAACTAACGACCTAGTGAGGGTGGGGTGTGTGTGTGTGGGAGGGGAGATATCTTCCAGACAGCAGGGGATTTAGAATTTAAAATATATATGGATGAAAGAAATTGGGTCATCCATTAAGGATTGTAAAAGGCATCTGAAAGTTTTTCCCTATTAATTGTAACAAAGAAGAAGAAATTTCTTGGCCAGTGAATCCACCTCATTCACAGCTTTCATCCATTAATAAGGTACAGTTCAATTCCACTCTGCCTCCAATTTCTACTCATTAAGCTGGGCTGAAATTCAAGTCTCCAAGCCCCTCCCACTGTCCCTGAATAGTCCTGATGTTTCATTTCACTAAAGAAGAGATTAATTTGTAGAAAAGCTTCAGTACATTCCTGGGTTGCTCAAGTGCACTTCTTTTCATAGACCAGGCTTTTGATTTTGCACTTTAAATCAAAGGCAGAGAGCAAAAATTCCAAGTATGTGAGGGCTTCCGACCTTTGAAAAACAGGATTGTTCAGATGGAATTTGACACAGAAATGCTCTACCCTACTACCCTGATTAGTCTGATTCACCCTCAAGATACCTTCTTTCTGCTAAATATCAGCTTTTTGATCAAGTTGGTGCTTGGCAAAACATAAAAGATAAGTTAACTGTTCATTATTAGTCATTTATTCACAATAGCATTTTAGGGCATTTGCTGACATCATTGAAAGAAGCAGAGGCTCCTGGTAAGGAGGCTGTTTAGCAGAAAATACATTTATATATTGTGGTCTGTGTAATGGAATATAACATGCATAATCCTTTCCCTTCTGATACACAGATTGATGAATTAGGAAGTATGGGGAAAAAAATCAAATGTGTGTAGTAGTCATTTGGTAGGTGGCTTTCATTGTGGAATAAAGGTGGTTTCCCTTTATTCCGCAACTTCTAGTTGTTGAACCAATAGATGTAGCTT